>CAJHQP010001611.1:0-108897 GCA_905132765.1 Moricandia arvensis
GTAGGATTCTCCAAAACCGATTCACTCGTGATCATCTTCTCCCTCCTCTTCTTCTTCTCTTCTATTATAAAGTTGACCTCTTTTTTTTTGTTTTCCGAGAATAAAAAAAACAATGGTGGTGGAGCAGCAGCAGAAGACGAAGAAGAGGTTCGCTCTGTTTCTCGCCACGTGCGACTCAGAGTTCGTGAAGAAAGCTTACGGTGGCTACTTCAACGTCTTCGTCTCCACTCTCGGCGACGAAGGCGAGCAATGGGATCTCTTCCGAGTCGTCGACGGTGACTTCCCCGACGAGAACGATCTCGATAGCTACGATGGTTTTGTTATCAGTGGCAGCCCACATGACGCCTTCGCAGACGCTGATTGGATCGTCAAGCTTTGCTCGCTTTGTGAGAGGCTTGATGAGATGAAAAAGAAGGTTCTCGGCATCTGTTTCGGCCACCAGGTTAAAGGGTTTTTGATTTGGATCTGGTCCGAATTGGATTCTTAGGGTTTAGAGCTCTGTTTCAGGAACTGTTTGGGTGTAAAGTCTCAGACTTTGGTAATCTATAGTTAGTTACTGGGCATTTCTAGATTTACATGTTAATGAACTGCCATTTTTGTAAAAATTGAAATATTTCTAGTCAAAGCCTCACACTTTGATGGGTTTCATGGTCAAAACATTAGAGCTCTGTATCAGGAACTATCTGGTGATAAAGTCTCATACTTTGGTAATATAATATAGTTAAGTTACTGGGCATTTCTAGATTCCATGTTGTTGACATCAACATGTTGTGAAATATTACTAGTCAAAGTCCCAGACTTTAGTAATCTATAGTTAGTTACTGGGCATGTCCAGAATACATGTTGAACTGCATTTTATAACATCCTCATTTTCTGAAATATTATTAATTAAAGTCTCAGACTTTGATTATCTATAATTACTGGGCATTCCAGATCCCATGTTGTTGAATTGCATTTTATAACAGACTTTGGTAAGCTATAGTTACTGGGCATTTCCTGAATCCATGTTGTTGCACTGCATTTTATGAGGTATTCATGATATCTTAACTTCATCTTCTTCTTCTTTTTCATAGAATTGCTTACTCTCAATGTTGATCTGAATGGTTGAGTTTGTATCCATACCATTCTGTATCTCTAGTTTGTTTGAGTCTCTGAAGAGAGAGTCAAATGCTTTTGGCACTCTTGCATCATTTACTTGCTATGTAAACTTTCCCCTCTAAGTGGAAATTGATTAAGCGGTTTTGTTTGATCCATGGAGTGTTTCTCTCTTCTTTATATCTAGATAATTACTAGAGTCAAAGGAGGGAAAATAGGAAGGGCTCGTCAAGGCCCAGACATGGGACTAAGAACCATAACCACAGCAAAAGACAACGACAAACTTGGCCTTTACTTTGGAGACGAGGTCCCAGCATCATTAGCCATTGTAAAATGCCATCAAGACGAAGTGTTGGAACTCCCAGACTCTGCCACAGTCTTGGCCTCTTCCGAGGTATGCCAAGTCGAGATGTTCTCAATTGGAGACCACTTCCTATGCATCCAAGGTCACCCTGAGTATAACAAAGAGATTCTCTTTGAGATTGTGGACCGTGTCCTCAACATGAAGCTTGTGGAGGTTTGTTCATGCCCACTCTTATGTCGTTTAACTTCATTGAACGTATAAGTATTGCAATGTGATTGATCTTTTCTTGGGATTTTTTGTCAGCAAGAGTTTGCGGATAAGGCTAAGTGTACGATGGAGACTGCGCAACCAGACAAGGATCTATGGCAGAAGCTCTGTAAAAACTTTCTGAAAGGTCAAATCTGAGCATGTTTAGTTTGCTAATGCCATTTCTTGATGAAAATCTGCAAACTTCCTTCATATTTATCTTCAACAAACATTAAGGGAAAACGTAAAACAATCAGAAATAATCATTTTATATTACTACATAATCCTTGCAAATTCACTTGTCATGAACTTTGAAAGGATCACGTAAATAAAGTGTTTTATATAGAGCAAAGACTGATTCAAAACATATCAGCAACAGAACCTCATCAAGAACTCACGAGTGTGTGTGTGTGTTGTGTTCTTCAGAAAGACAAAAGAACTTTATTGGCTTACCATGACCTCTCAAAGGATCACATCGATTTCAAAAACGGTAACATATGATATCTCTAAGTGAAACGGCTGTACTAGTAATTGATTATAATTAATTTCTTAATTGGGATTGACAAATTAATTAAAAGCCACTAAAAATCGATGCATTTTCTAAAGTTGTATCATATCACACTATAACCCATCAATATATTGGTATTAATTTGTATAATGTCCTTGTATTAGAGCTGACAAATCTTGTTTTAGTATATCAAATCATTATTCAAACCGTAAAAATAGACTTTCGAAAACAAAAATCAAAAGAGAGAGAGAGAGAGATCTTTTATGTTGATAAAACAAGGAACAAAAGATAACTTATAACAATCTGAAGAAGATGTAGAAAAATGCTGCTAAAATTTGAAAACAATAAACGCTACATTCTCACGACCAATCTCTCTAAGCCATAGCCAAACCAATCGCAACCGCGACCAAGAACAAACCGCTTCCAACATTCAATCCAACCGCAGCGTTATGGGCTAAAGCTGGAGCTGGAGCTGGAGCTGGAGTTTTAGCCTGAGGACTAACAGGAGTAACCTTAGGACTGCCACAGTCGCCGCCGCGGTCGCCGCTACCACCACCACCACCAGGGTTGCGTTCAGCTAACACAACAAGATGAATCTTCTGGCCTTTAGCACAGTGATCAGGAGCACCACTGATGAAGAAGTGAGCTCCTGAATGGTCTAGCTCGACCTTTGTGTCTCCATCATTGTATTGCTTCAAGGGCTTTGCTGTGTTACAATTATCATAATCTTCTTTTGTCACTTCTAACACGGAATCAACTTTGGCGTCGTACTTCCACACTAAGCCACATGCATGCATGAACACATCGTTATAAAAAAACCATATCGTACATCAAATCTATAATATTACTGCATGATTGGGATATAATGGAAAATCTTTAGTATAAACCAAACTTATAAATGGATATTTATGCATGAAAACATAATCATAAAACATTTATTAACATTTTACAAAACATTATTATAAAACCATGTATTATATCAAACATGAGACATGAATTGCATGAAATCATGTTTCCTGAATGTAAAAAGAATTTTCATTAGTAAACCAAACTTGTTGAAATGGACATTTATGCATGAAAACATTATTATAAAACATTTAACATTTTAATTACCACAAAAAAACATTATTATACAACCATACATTATATCAAACATATGATATGACATGCATGAAATCATGTATCCTGAATATAAAAGGAAATTTCATTAGTAAACCAAACTTGTAAAAATGGATATTTATGCATGTGAAGAGATGTAGAAATATAATATAAAGTACCGAGGATGTCTCCGACTTTGAAACGATTGTTCTCAGCCCATTGGTTGAGAGTGTTGCTGGAAGAATCTGGAACCTTCCACGACTTTGCAGATCCACCGACCAGAATCATCCTAGGTTTGGAGGCAGCTTGGCTCACTGTGGTGATTAAGAGGACAACAAGGGTCAAAACTGGAACCATGATACCCATTCTCTTGAGCTCCTTTTGGTTAGTTTTTGTTTTGGTTTTTGGTGTTTGGAGTTTGCCTCTCGTTTGTTTTTGTTTACACAAAGGTGAAGATAATTGGAGGTGGTGGATGCTGTTTATATAGCAATTGTGGGTTAGAGCTTAACTGCGTTTTCTGCATCTCAGTTTTTAATCACCTTTTATTACAACATTAATGTTCCAGAATTTATTAATTAATTTAGAAACCGACATGAACTCTTTGGTTTGAAATATTTTTAATAGACTTTATACTCTCTCCGTTTCGATTTAATTATCATTGTAGAGTAAAATTTTTGTCAAAATAAATGTCGTTTTATGATTCCAATGCAAAATTTATTAAAATTATATGTTATTTTATTTTTCTATTGGTTGAAATGTGATTATGTTTATAAGTAATGATGTTTTTATTTTGAACATATACAAAATTGAAATTTTTTTTAATTTATGTGCAAAAACCTAAAACGACAACTAAAATGAAACGATACTAGTACTAAATAGTGAAAGTTTTTCAAAAACAATTAATAAGAGCTAATAAAACAGTACCTCTAACTCTCCTAGTTAGTGTTATACGTTAGGCATGAAAGTATTTGAAATACAATTGATTGTTACGACTTACGGTACGGAGCCGTTGTGGTCGGAAACGAATTCAAACATCTTAATGGCTATTAATTGGTAGAGCGACGACACATCTAAACGTTTTTTTCCTTAAAACATGTCTAGACATTGGGTTTGATTGATCGCATGGATTACCATTATTAATTTGACTTATGAATCTAATTCAAAGATAATGTGTAGACGTTGGAAGGAGTCTACATTCGAAAAAAGAATTAATTTAACGTTGCTTAAGTTTTTTTTTTTTTTTTTGATTAACCAGGTGTTGGGCTTACGCCCCACCACCTAGGCCCGGTGTCAGCCTTTGTCTGTACTTTTTACAGCCCTGGACACACCTCCCCAAAACGTTGCTTAAGTTTCATTTTAAAGAATGTAACACGTCTACTAGAATCTCCTAGTCATTCAACTGGAAATCTTTTAGCATGTAACAAGATAGATAATCGTGCATTCTTTTCATTTAACGAGTCTGCACCAGTTTTACTAGAGGATATCTTAAGTCTTGTTCTTTACCCATTTGATGAGATAACTGGTCAAATGGCCTAGATTGAGAATGTTAGAGATGAATCATCTCAGATGAATAAAGCAAGTTGCCAAGAATTGACATGATGATTATGATTAGTCTATAGTTCAAAACAAAAGTAGCATCATATAAAGACATGGGATGAGACAACAAAACCGGTTTCAGTCTCTATCTCAACAAGTTTTCATGGAATAAAGGTAAACTATATGACTTTGTTAACAACAATATTGTAAAATTCATATATAGAACATATTTTAATTTCGAAAATTTATTATTTATCTAAAGTTTGTTTTCTAAATGTCTCCACTAAAAGATGCATGCACACCTTCTGTTCTTGGAATCACCGGCCGGTTGGATATTCTTACAGGAATACATGCTCTGATCTTAAAGATTCTGGAGATGAAAGAACATGTGCAGTCCAGTTTCTTAATTCATGTTCTATGTAATTACTCATAAACCGGTATGATAATATTTTATTCTCATCTCTAAGTTAAAGACTCGAACTTACATTGTGATTATATTTCGTATAACACAGCACAAGAAGATTTGATATTTTCTTATCAAATAATTCTAGATTTTCTGTATATAAATATAGAGATTTCTACATTGCTGGTGAAAGTTATGCAGGTACATCATTACATACCAATAAAATTTGATTAATTAGATTCAAAAATCATATGATATATTCCTCTATATTAATTAGGTATAACTTTGACAGGTCACTATGTTCCTCAGCTTGCCAGAAAGATACATGGCTACAACAAAGCATTCTCAAACCCATAATCAATCTCAAAGGACACATGGTAATAACCAATAAAAATAAATTAACCTAAATACAGAGTAAGAGAAAATGTACTCACAAGCACAATCTGGCTACTAGATTGGGATCCATTTGTTTTAAAGCTTCTTGATTCAGTTCCCAATTTGGAAACCAGAAAAAACGATTTGAGAGCATTCAAGAAAATTGTTGACATTCAAAGAAGTACAAGGTTCAAATATTTCTTTCTGGCTCATTAGAGTTGAGTACAGAGGCCTAGTTTCTTTTTGCCCGATTGATATACAAAAAAAACAAACTGGACTTTTCTCTCATACCTGAAAGTTGAGTATAAAAACAAAAACAAAAAAGATCTGCTTTCTGTTACTTTAATCCATCACTGAGACCTGGTGGCATGCCTAAGCTCTGGGCAAGATCACTCATTCTTTCTTTCATAGCCTGTGAAATCCAAAAGGTTCTATAAGCAAGACATGGAAGGGAATGAATACTGGTAATACTGATAAAATATGGTATGTAGTTTCTTTACCAGTACACTCTTTGCATGTGCGTCCTTGTATGCTTCTGTAACCAGTAGTGATAGTTTCTGCCAAAGGAAAAAAACATGAAGCATGAGACGCTGAAGGAATATAGCTTTGATCATCTCCTTGGTAATGCAAGAGAAAGTTACTCACTTCGGAACCTAACTCCATAGCCGCATCAGTGATATCAGTGCGGATTGGTTGCTGGTTACCCGATAATGTAACCTGGATACAAATTCAAACTTCCATGTGGTCACATACCTCAAAATATATAGAATAAAACTAAACATAGCACTATGATTGACTGATTCAGTAATTTATCCACAAAAACAACAAATAAGACAGCACCAGTGTCACATAAATCAATTGGCGACTGTCGAGTAGTTAGAGAGGCTAATCAGATTAATTGATATGACAATAGACTGAAATCTAACGTAGTGTGTAATGGATCTAATTAGGACAGATCAAAAGAGTGTGTAATAATAAATACCTTGACAAGCTCGCCTTCACAGTAACCATCAAACTCAGCACTGAGAAAAATGGGAATAAAAGCAGCATGAAACACTACATTGAGACATACTTAGTAAAGTGTTAATAGAAGACATACACAGCCAACTCCTTCTGGACACGAACAGCCTCAACTTGGACAACCATTTGAGCTTTCTTCACAGTCTCATACAGATTCTGCATATTACCAAGTATCCCTGCCTACGTGTCCACAACAGAACAACCAAGAATGAATGTGACATTGTATAAAGCAAATCAATGTATCTTGACACCAACTTTTTTTTTATAAAAGTTGGTACCTTTGATTGTCCACTGTCCTCGTTATTGTCCTTCTTCCCACCTCCGAACAATCCATTAACACGAAGAGACCTGTTAGGGTTCTTCCGATTCAACCACACCACGTTGTTCTGTCTACTACTACCTCGTTGCCCTGGAATTAAAACAATTGAACTCGAATTGAATTGTGTAATTGAGATGTGAAATCACACTTGTAAATTCTCGAAGACTCATGATTCAAAATTCAGATTTGGAAAGCTCATTAAACCCAAAGTTATACACTTCAACTCTCACACACACACACACACTTATGGACAAAACCCCAGTGAATTTAAAAGACTAACCATTGGAGAAGGGAGAGAGGAAAGGCTTGAAGAAATTACTTGTCGTCGCCGTCGAAGCCATTCTTCTCCTCCGAGAGAAGAGAGAACTCTCGATTTCGAGAAGATAAACAGAGAGGAAGGAGGAGATATTTTCTACCAACGAATGATACGATGACACGTCATCATATGTAGGATATTTTAATGAGCTTATTGGGCTTTTGGTTGATGCTTAGAATTAACATTGGGCCCCATAAAGCAAATTGGATAGGATGACTGGATGAGAAAACCCGAAAACCACAACACTGATTATTCTCTAAGTCGGTGTTAAACTTAACTATAAAGAGTAGTAATATTACATTTTTGTAAATTTTAGATAAAAATGAAATACATTAGAATATATTTAAGAAGTTATGGGGTGGATTGATTTTTTTATATAGTTTTATAAGAATTATAAAAATTATTGTGATTTTAGTTAATACTCCCTCCATTTTAGTTTATTTGTCAAAAATATTTAATTTTGTTTGTTTTTGAAATTAAAACACTATTAACTATACATCTATCCACGTTTCAACCAATAAAAAATAGAATGACATATAAAATCAATAAACTCTGGATTGAAATTATTAAACGACATTTATTTTAAAACAAAAAAGTTTACTATGCAACAACAACTAAATTGAAACGCAGGTAATATATTTTAAAATCTCGTGTAAAACCATGGGATTTAACTTTTGATATTTTAAAGATATCAAAACACTTTCACCATAAAGCCTTGAAGACATAGAGAATGATATATATCAGAAACTTCCTTTAAAAAGAGGAAGGATTCTTAAGGTAGCTTTGAAGGATCGCCCTCGATCACCTTAATTAAGAGTCAATTTATGCTTGTGGCTCAACTATTTCTATGTTAGCATCAAACTAGGTTTTTGCCAAAGTTTGGTCCTATAATGTAAGTCTTTTTTACCTTTTTGTGGGGCCATGCTTGATTCAATTGCTTTTTATATATCAAAGACAATTTGCATCACATTGTATCATTATCTTGGTAATGAAATTTTACATCTATACTATAATAAAAGGTGGATATGAGAGCCAGAGAAGCTGTCCACGTATGCAAATATAATCGACCAATTAGAAAGCTCCATATTGCCACATCATCTTTGTTAAGTATTACGATTGGTTTGGTTCGTCTTCTCCGCTTGAAACCATAGCTATTGAGTTCTATCGATTCACCTTTTGCACAATCAAGACTCCACTACATCTCAATCAATAAATTTGTTCTTTATGGTTTCGATGCAGGTCCTTGGTAGAACGCGCACCACCAAAGCTCTGGTCCAAGAGGAGAATCATCGCCGACGGGGTAGCAGATCTGCGAGAACCTCCATCTCGAAAACCAAATCACCTCCAGCAAGCTCCCTCACAGCCGTCGGAGACAAACCCTAGAGTCCCGATGTCTATCTTGCGGCTTCACGCAGAGTCCCTGCGTCCTCCAACAGAGAACCACCACCATCAACCGACCGAGCCACTAGAACTCCCGAGCTATCGTCGGAGCCACCGTGTTTGTTCTGCAGCCTATGTGCTACTTTCTGATGCGTGTACTTCATCTTTGTTGGTAACCCTAATTTCCTTCTTCTCTTACCTTTCGCCTCCCACATCTTCCATTACCCTTCTCTCCAAATCTGTTTCAATGAATTACTTCACCACTACTCTTCTCTTCCATGGCGACTCTCGACAGTGGCATCTCCAGAGATGTTATCTCCGATCAAGAACATTGTCGGTCTGGTGCTATTCATGTTATCATGGGTCCTATGTTTTCTGGGACATCGACCTCTCTCCTCCGCCTTATCAAGTAGGAGATCAGTGTCGGAAAGTAAAACAACTATCACCATTATAACAAACGGATTCAGTGATCTTAGTTTGTAAAGTTCTTTCCTTTTTTGGTTTTGTAGAAGCGTTGCCATGGTGAAATCGAGTAAAGATACGAGATACGCTAAAGATTCGGTGGTGACGCATGATGGAATTGGATTCCCTTGCTTATGCCAAGGTAAAGTCTACGGTTTCTTTATGTTTCGTTCTTATTGTGCAATGATCTGTATTGAAAGTTTGTGTTTTTTTTCTCTTGAAATGATTGTCAGCTTGATGTGATTGGCATTGAGGAAGCTCTTAGTTGGCATCAAGACTTTAGTTGGTGTATCTCTTCCGGTTCAGGTACATGACATGTACTATGTAATTCCAGGTGGAGTGGCCGCGGATTTGAGGTATGATTTAAAACTCTCTGACCAGATCTTCTCTCAATTCCTTTTCTCAATATTTGTGATTGGTTTCTTGAAGAACACGTGTGTCTAACAATTTGGGAGCTGGAAATCATCAAGTTGCTAATCATCAAGTTGTTAAGACTGCTTCCTCTATATTCTTTGACTGGATTTCTCTTTGTATTCCTGTGGTTTGGCGACAGCTCCATAACCTGAGTTCTAGGTTTCTTCAAATTGTAAGATCCAGAACAATTAAATTTCCCGGTTTCAAGTTATCAATACATTGTCTTATTCGTCTTCTGGTCCTTTTGTATTTGTCATGCAGGAAGCTTGGATCCATATTTGACTATTTGGGTAGAAAGATCTGGGGACTGGAGAAATAAAAATGTAAGTCATCTTATATGTTCTTGCACTACGCATTGTTTAGCAACGAGAATGTTTCTAACAGAGCTCCACAAGCATGGACTATGTGATTCCTATCTTTGTTTTCATTGTAAATAAAGTTTGATTTATAATCACTGTGACTATCCCTCTGATTTAGTCATTGGAAAAGAAAATGCAGATTTAAGTCGAGCATATATGATTGTGTAATCGATGTGTCTTGATTTTTGCAAGTGTTCAGGAATTCATGGTGTTCTCTTTGTGCTTCCGAAATCTGATGTTTATCCAGAGTACAAAGACTAATAAGGTAATTTCATCAACACTCTTCTGCGTTTTCATAACTTGCATATCAGTTGATTATTTTGTTAAATATCCTTTGTTATAATCCATTAACATTGGGTCAAATTTTAGTACTTCAATAAGTTGATCACATGGAGAAAACATTGAAGTCTCAACTATTGTGCTTAAAAAGTACCCATTGTTTTAGTAATAATGGTATTTGATTCGGATAAGCATTTTTAATAGCTTTCCTTCTTTTTATGGTTATTCTACAAATAAGCCGTTTTAATATTTTTCTTCTTTTAAAGCCCTTTAAACAAACATAAAAGACGTATTTGATGTAAAAATATTTATTTTTGCTTCAATAAATTAACTTTGATTCAAAAGAAGATAAAGAATAAATAAATGTTTTGTAGTTTAGTTTTCATAGTCATGTTAATTTTGATCAGATTGAGTTATACTAAATGTCCACCACTGGACACTGTTAGAGGTTTTGGCCGTCTGTTTGTTGGAGATGGCCAACAACACTTGCAATCTGCAATGCAAAAATCATGAATAACAATTAAATCAAACTTAAATACAAGGCAGACCACTAAGTAATAATCTTGAATAACTATTCTTTTATAGTTTAAAGGTTTCTTTTTTTTAACATAAAGTTTAAAGGTTTGGTCAGATTACAATCTCGTATATATTAATTCATATTTAATATTATTAATTTTAGAATTTTTATTACATACTTTTGAAATATTTACATTTAATATTTTAAATGGTGTACAAGAAAATACCATTGGATAGAAACTAATTCATACTTCCCTTTCTATGCATCCACAAAGATCAATTACTATTTCTTTGTATTTATTCGCACACTATTATTAAGTAGTTGATAACTATTAAACTCTTAAATATCACAAAAAATTACATATGTTACTCAACCTTTATGTGATTTATAATTCATTATATTTGTTAATAATTTTTTTCCAAATTTAAATTCTCATAAATATATGTTTCGTTCTTATTGTGCAATGATCTGTATTGAAAGTTTGTGTTTTTTTTCTCTTGAAATGATTGTCAGCTTGATGTGATTGGCATTGAGGAAGCTCTTAGTTGGCATCAAGACTTTAGTTGGTGTATCTCTTCCGGTTCAGGTACAGGACATGTACTATGTAATTCCAGGTGGAGTGGCCGCGGATTTGAGGTATGATTTAAAACTCTCTGACCAGATCTTCTCTCAATTCCTTTTCTCAATATTTGTGATTGGTTTCTTGAAGAACACGTGTGTCTAACAATTTGGGAGCTGGAAATCATCAAGTTGCTAATCATCAAGTTGTTAAGACTGCTTCTTCTATATTCTTTGACTGGATTTCTCTTTGTATTCCTGTGGTTTGGCGACAGCTCCATAACCTGAGTTCTAGGTTTCTTCAAATTGTAAGATCCAGAACAATTAAATTTCCCGGTTTCAAGTTATCAATACATTGTCTTATTCGTCTTCTGGTCCTTTTGTATTTGTCATGCAGGAAGCTTGGATCCATATTTGACTATTTGGGTAGAAAGATCTGGGGACCGGAGAAATAAAAATGTAAGTCATCTTATATGTTCTTGCACTACGCATTGTTTAGCAACGAGAATGTTTCTAACAGAGCTCCATAAGCATGGACTATGTGATTCCTATCTTTGTTTTCATTGTAAATAAAGTTTGATTTATAATCACTGTGACTATCCCTCTGATTTAGTCATTGGAAAAGAAAATGCAGATTTAAGTCGAGCATATATGATTGTGTAATCGATGTGTCTTGATTTTTGCAAGTGTTCAGGAATTCATGGTGTTCTCTTTGTGCTTCCGAAATCTGATGTTTATCCAGAGTACAAAGACTAATAAGGTAATTTCATCAACACTCTTCTGCGTTTTCATAACTTGCATATCAGTTGATTATTTTGTTAAATATCCTTTGTTATAATCCATTAACATTGGGTCAAATTTTAGAGCTTCAATAAGTTGATCACATGGAGAAAACATTGAAGTCTCAACTATTGTGCTTAAAAAGTACCCATTGTTTTAGTAATAATGGTATTTGATTCAGATAAGCATTTTTAATAGCTTTCCTTCTTTTTATGGTTATTCTACAAATAAGCCGTTTTAATATTTTTCTTCTTTTAAAGCCCTTTAAACAAACATAAAAGACGTATTTGATGTAAAAATATTTATTTTTGCTTCAATAAATTTAACTTTGATTCAAAAGAAGATAAAGAATAAATAAATGTTTTGTAGTTTAGTTTTCATAGTCATGTTAATTTTGATCAGATTGAGTTTTACTAAATGTCCACCTCTGGACACTGTTAGAGGTTTTGGCCGTCTGTTTGTTGGAGATGGCCAACAACACTTGCAATCTGCAATGCAAAAATCATGAATAACAATTAAATCAAACTTAAATACAAGGCAGACCACTAATTAATAATCTTGAATAACTATTCTTTTATAGTTTAAAGGTTTCTTTTTTTGTAACATAAAGTTTAAAGGTTTGGTCAGATTACAATCTCCTATATATTAATTCATATTTAATATTATTAATTTTAGAATTTTTATTACATACTTTTGAAATATTTACATTTAATATTTTAAATGGTGTACAAGAAAACACCATTGGATAGAAACTAATTCATACTTCCCTTTCTATGCATCCACAAAGATCAATTACTATTTCTTTGTATTTATTCGCACACTATTATTAAGTAGTTGATAACTATTAAACTCTTAAATATCACAAAAAATTACATATGTTACTCAACCTTTATGTGATTTATAATTCATTATATTTGTTAACAATTTTTTTCCAAATTTAAATTCTCATAAATATATCATACCTATGGGAATGCATATGCGTCGTGTAATATTTAAACATATTATATGTAAGACTATATGACATATATTATTTTAAAATAGTTATTATAAGTTCTGATGGAGGATTTAAAACATTTAGTTTGAAGAAATAGCAAATAAAAAATAACCTATTTTGCTTTTCAGAAACATCACCAAGTTTCAGACAGAAATATGGGATCCCCCGTTTAGTTCACACAACAAATAAAAAACATGTGTTACAATTGCTACAAATGGTTGATGTTGACAAATAGTTGATTATTAATTAGATTGATGTACCCGGCTCATTGTGGTTTACTTAAGTGACCGAGTATTTGAAGTAAAAACTGTCAATGGTTTTTGCATTGGTAAAAAAATTTCTCTTATGTAGGAGGTAACCTTGTCCTATCAAACAATGTTACGCTATGACAATAAATAAGAGTCAAGATCTAAGCTTAAAAAGGTTTTCCTAAACTTTCTAAAACCAGTCTTTACTTATGGATAATTGTATGTGGCATTTTCATGTGTTATTAACAAAGTTTGGTTGACAATTATATAAGGAATATATTCACATATTCCAAAAGTAAATAACAGTGTATATAAAAGAATCTTTTACGATCCACAATTATCTGAAGTTAATAAAAAAACTATCTAAAATTAATTTAAATATGTTGCTGATTTAACTATTAATTTTACAATGTTTACATTCCACCAAGATTTAGGCATCTACGAAATATCATATTTTCAACCATGTATTCAAGAACAAAGATCCGAATTTAATTAAGGCTAAACCTCTTCTTGAAATAGTCTCCCATGTATAATGACATAAAACTGAATTTATGTATTGGTTGAATTTTCATATGTAAATTTTTTTAATTGTGTAAGTTATCACTAGCTCATCATCCCGTAAGTATGATGTTGTCTTAGGCACATGAATAAATCCTAAAATAATAAAAAGTAAGCAAATTAGCTAATAAACTTCAACAATGTTTTCTTAATACTTTGGCAAAATATTAGAGTTTAAAAAAAGTTGAAAAAATATCGATAATATCAATTAGAGCTTCATAAAATTTTAAAGATAAAGCCAAATAACACCGTCAACTCAAGCCAATCAGATGATTTAACAAATACAATACCTTCAGCTTAATATATTTTATCAGTTTACAAGTTCTTATATTTTACATCATGCACGAATATTATTCATTATTTGACAAAGCGTAAACTATCCGCGCGTAGCGCGGAAAAAAGATCTAGTTCTTATAATAAAAAAAAAGATATAAAGAAGAAACTGAGCAATTTATATGAATGAGCAAAAGTAAGCAAAATAGAGAAAAAACAAACGAAATGTGGCGAGGAAGGATTGTTGAGCTAAATAAACCCACTTTGTGGATAAAAAATCGTGAGGATAATGTTATTAAATTTTTTTTCATTTCATTAGAAAAAGGAAAATCAAATTTGTATGTGACCAAATGGTCTAGAAATTTATTAGTATTTTAAAGGTCCTAGAACGTCGAACATTTTTTGATGGTAGTAGGTACTCCGTGATCGCCCTGAAAACTATATGTACTCATTAGATCTCATTACACACAAAAAAGACCAAACCGATCTCTATCTAATGGAAGTCAACGACGACGGAGAAAAGCTCAAGATGGGATCATTACTCAGCCCTAGTTGGGCTGACTTGACTACAGAATGTCTCATCGACATCTTCTCACGTCTAAGCGTGGACCAAAGATGGATCGGACCAATGCTGGTCTGCAAGACCTGGATGAACGTATGTCATGACCCATTGTTCAACACGATCTTCGATCTCGAAACTCGGTTTCAGTCATTCCCTGAGTCGATTAACTGGTGGAATCCCGAGTTTGAGGACAAGGTCGACTCCTTTCTCCGATCTGTGGTTGACCGCAGTGAATGTGGTCTCACAGAGATTCGTATCAGGCACTGTACAGATCGCTCTCTATATTACGCTGCTGAGAGGTACGTATCACTGCTCTATAAACCTACTAGGTTAAACTAATTTCATCTTGTTGCTTGGAAGACACGGAAGCCAATTGCATGGTTTTGATGGAATGAATGTAATCATGGCCCTAGTATTTTTCTTTTTATAAAAATTTGAATATATTACAAAAAAATAAAGAGCTCGGTTGCTTGAATCAAAGCAAACGTCTATGGCCAAAAACCCCAACGATTTTGGAAAATATAGATAGTTTAGTGAGAGTTTAATAAAACTTTGGCTGTAATTGGTTATTCTTAGTAGTAATACTATGAATAAAAGGAATGCATATTTTTGGAATAACAAAAAATGAAATGAAATATAAAATGGAATAAAGATAAAAAAAATATTAATGAAATAGTTAATTCCACTGATTCCATTCACTCACGAGAGTTTGTATTGTAGAACAAAAGGAATGAATTTTGCAAAAGATTTTAGTTTTTGTTTCATTCCAAAAATAGAATATATGGAATTATTTTAGAATGATATTCATTGTGACTAGTAAATATTTTATAGAATGCTACGGATTGATGTATTCCAAACAAATCTGTTCCACAAAATAGTATTTCAGTTACAACATTTGTTTTAACAATTTGAACCGTGTGTATGCCTATTAAAGCATTTCTAATGTATATTAAAATTTTCTCTTAAAATAGAATAATTCTATAATAAAGTTGATTGAGACAAAATATGGAATAGAGTTGTCGTTTTTCTTCACCACAAACTTTATTTTAGAGTAAAAATGGAAAAGATTGTAGATGCTCTAAATCTTAAAATTTTGGAGATGTCAAAATATTAGTGTTAATGTCTTTAGTATAGAACCCAAATACTATTATTGGTAACTATATGTAGTACTTTGCTTGGTTTCTTGGCAGTTACGTTTCCTATAGATGATGATTCTTATACCTGTTGTGGCGTTTCCATTTCCAGGTGCCCTAAACTAGAGGTACTTTGGATAAAGAGCTGCCCAAAAGTGACAGATGCATCAATCGCAAAGATAGCCTCAAACTGTCCAAACCTTAAGGAACTCGACATGAGCTACTCTTATGGCATGTCTCACGTGTCTTTGATTATGTTAGGGATAAGCTGCCACAATCTAAAGATTCTTAAACGGAATCTATATCCTCGGCTAGATCCCAGCATGCCTATAATCATCGCGCCACTGGACTATCTTGCAACACATCCTAAATACGCCAATGTGGAGGCTAAGGTGATTGGGAGACACATGCCTCAGCTTAAGCAACTTGAGTTTCGATACACTACATTGACTGCTAGAGGTCTTGCTTCAGTTTGTGAAGGATGTTTGGATCTTGAGTACATGGACTTGTACGGGTACTGTATATCCTTGAGGAGCGAGGAGATAACTAGGTGTACCTCGAGCTTGTTGAGTTTGAGAGAGATCAATAAGCCTAATTTCATGTTCCCGGTGGAGATTCTATGCATGTCAAGACCGGATCATCCGAGATATGGATGATTTGTGATATGGTTTGATAAACTTGTTGACCAACTTCAATGCTCTGCTTCCGCTATGTAATGTCTACAACTCATCATGATATCTGTCTGTGTATGAATATGTTCACTCTTTGTACCCAATAAGTTACTTTGTAATGTGTTTACTTATGTAATGAAGATATTTGTAAAACATTGTGTTTTGATACTTGAAACTCTTCATTGGAGGTGAGATTATTTTACTTGTTGGCTTATGTACTCAAGTTAGGAGCCCTGCTAAGTGTTTATGCATCAAGACTAGTTTGCTCATCAAGAAAATATTTTAATTAAGATTTTACATGTCAGTATAAGAAAAGATGATTAGAATTGCAACTGTTACATGAAGCACTGCAAGTGAAGTAGATTTTGTCATGGAGACCATGGCTCTGTTCTTCTTTCCACCTCCATAAACATCTCTTGCCCTGATCATTAATTTGTGAAATGCTTCCATGAGCTCTCTTGCCACTGATGACTAGTCTCTCAGCAACAACAAAAAACTCAGTTAATAAATATACATAGCTTATATGAAGATGTTCAGCAAATACTGAAACCAACCTTTGTGAACCACGTGGACTGTTTTGTGTGAATAACATTGAACATCTTCAGCAAAAGCAAAGCTGATGAAGAAGATGGTGATGATGATTAACAACAAATCTCGATAGTATCTCTTCATTGAAATTGTTTTTGAGATGATCTATAAGTTAACTACTGAGTACAATCTAATCTGTTCTGGTATAAAGCTGATTCACTATTGTTTTCCTCTCCTCTTCGGATTCAAAATGTATGTTACAAGTTTTCACTTTGATTGATGCATTAGGTGAAAGTCAACGTTTGATCATAATTAGTCTGAAGTAGTGCACACCACGTTACAGTTAACCAGTCTAAAACTCCTCGGTAGTGCAATGAGAATATAATATAAGATCATATGTTGATTTTTACTTGTCGTGGCATTTTATTTTATTTTATCAAATGATGTATCTATGTGTACGTATTTGATCCAAATTAAATGAGATATATGAGATTTGTAATGGTGCAAACAATTACTATTTTTAGTAATGAGATTATTTAAACCGTCTATATTATATAATGTATTTATATGTTGGTTTATTTTGGTTACAAATTATATAGTGTGATTATAATCCCATAAATGCCTAGGGGTGTCGTTTAAGGTTAGCACTTGGCAATCTATGGTTGATCCATGAGAAGAGGGAAAAAAGAAGAAGATTGGCATTAACAAAACGACACCGTATCAAAGAAAGTGATGAAACCGACGTCGTTCTTCGTGACCAGTCTGAAGAGAAATAGAGAGTGAGGGTTTTTCTAGAAGTTTCTATAAATTACTCTCTACGCAAGCTACTCGTGAGTGTCACTCTCCTCTCCTTTCGCCGTCGTCTCTCTCTCCTTCTCCGGTAAGCTTTCTCCCTCTTTCACAGTTGTTTCTCTCTTCGTTTCCGTTTAGCTAGTTTTGGTCTCTCCATGGATTCTACAGCTTGTACGAGTAGTGAAGAAAGACGAACCTTTAGCTACGTTTTAGGGTTTTAGTTTTTTTTCGCTTAGATCCGATTTTTTCTTTCTGATTAGTGTTCCTTTACCATCATTTTACTCGGGTGTAGTCAAAAGCTTCTAACTTGACAACTTTTCTCTCTCAAAGTTGCCAACTTTACGCAAATAAAGGTCTTGCCTTTGTGTTCTGCTGCTCATATCTTCTCTTTAGCTTGAGAATCTGTTCTCAAGTTTCGTATTTGTGCAGGGTTTAAGTCATTGCAGAAGATGTCTCAACACTGCCACCCAGATTGCCAACGCTCAATGGCTGCCAAAGAAGAGCATGGTTGGTAACTTTCAAAATGACTTAACTGTGTTTTAGTTTCTGCGTGATAGTTACTTTGGATTCGTTTTTGGTGTTGTAGATTCAGCTGAGAGAGCTGCTACGGTAGCAGCTAATCTCCTTAGCGCTACGAGGCATGTACTGAAGCTGGACCGTGAGATGACTGAATACTCGGCTCAGTTCTTGGTGGACAACACTCTTCTTGAGGAGAAACCCGGGCAGAGTCCACACAGCTTCAGGTTGACTATGGAGGACTGTCTTGAGTATCTGGTGAACATGGCTTCTCCCAAGACCGAGGCCGAGCTGGAAGAGATGGAGAAACAACAGCAACGACGCTCCAAGATCACTGTCAAGGACTGCCTCGAGTGTGCATTCAAGGAAGGGATACCGAAGAGAGAGAGTTGGGCACATTTGGGATGTGTCTCCCCTGTTCCTGCTTTTGCTTCATTCATGCCTCGTGTTCCCATGAAAGGGAAGGTGATTGAGGTTAAGAAGCTTGAGGAGGCTGTTAAGTTGTCGAAGCAGCAACCGATAGGAGCTAAGCTTCTTGTGTTCAGTCCTGAGATTGAACGTGTTGGAAATGTACAGTTCCTCTCTATCTCTCTCTCTGACTCTAATTAGTTTTGGATGTAATCTTGTTTCTTGTTGTGTGGCAGGGAGTTTACGTTGGCCCATCTGGTGCTGGTGGATCACGTTATGTGGGACTCAGAGATGTGATCCTATGTGGAGCGGAGAAGTTCGAGGGAGATGATGTTATGAAAGTGCAGATCTGCTACAAGAAGATAACTTCATTCATCAAAGTGTCTTTGACTCGCATGGTTACCACACTGGCGGATGATGGGGACGAGTCTCAGACCATTGAGCCCACGGGTCTTCTTGTCGACTTCGTTGTCCCTCGCATATTCAAGTAGAAACAAGATCTTGGGATCTTGGTAAGTAAGTATCTAGAGAAAACACTATGGTATGTAATAAGTTAAGTATCATGAAAACCTTATGCTAGTTGTTGTGTGACTTGTAGTTGTTGTCTGATGTTTAAAGCTTGTTCTAGGAGACTCTTATCTACCAGTAAATAAGTTGCGATGACTACTTTCTAATGACAAAAATTTAGTATCAGTTTGTTAGACCGTTTGCTAGTAATGCTGCTAATCATTATCCCTCATTGCATGTTACTTTCTTTTAAAACTATTTAACAAATAGGAGATACTATAGAACATGCAAGGGTGTACGTTTAGTAGGTCCAAGTAACGATTTATACCATAATATTGTATAATATTTTTTTTTCTTTTTTGAGATACAATCTCACTAAACTAATGAAAACAAGATGATTGGCACCAAAAGGAACATACAAAAATACACAATTCAAGAAAACCAAACCAAGTTTACACAAAAAAAAAAAAAACAGGTAACAAATTCGAGAACAGATTGAGATGTTTATGGTGCAAAAAAGTTAAAATATTATAATGGAAGGATTTGCTTTGTTTTTATGGAATTGATGCAAGAACATTTTACTTAAGATAAGTGGTAAAAGATATGAATAAATAGAATATGATCATTCCACACAATTCCATTTTAGAAAAAATACAGTTTTGGTGCAACCTACAGTGGTGGATGGAGGCAATGAAGATCCCTTTCAATTTTAAAGTTTAATTTTATATAAGCATATAACATTAGTACATATTGATTAATTGGTTCATTTATAAAAATTTGATCTCCTTGTTTGTTGTGAATTTTGACCATTGAATTTTATTTTTGACTTCGCCACTGGCAATCTATGTATATGATTATGATCAGTTCAAAATGAAATAATTTTGTTTATTAAGTAATTACTAAACTTAAGTAATGAGATTATTGCTTCAAAATGGGTGACTTTATATTTAATTTGTTTATTAGATTTTGACCAGCATTTCAAAATCGCGATTTTTTTCTATTAACAAGGTTAGATATAAGTTAATGTTTTGGTTATTATGTAAATTATTAAGTTGCAAAGTAGTACTACATCAAAAAAAATGATTTATTGTTTAAAATTATATAAGTTATTAATTAATTTATAAAGTCATTTTTTATTTTTTGTATGTATTTTATAGGAGTTATATTTGTTGTGTTGGTGAAACATAAAATTAGTTGGCAAATTTCGTGTTAATTTAAGAGTATAGATTTGTAGGGTTGTTAATAGTTTCCAGATGTTTTGATATCCAACTAAGACCCGGTCATATCGATATAATATTATATATATATATATATATATATATATATATATATAATTAAGCAAAAAATTACAGAAAAAGTAGTATGCCCCTAGTCCCTAGACAGTCACAATGACCGTCCCTTATACTCAGCCGGCCCTAAGTATAATATGTGGATTTAAATTCTAAGACACAAAAAATATTAACTTGGATTTTGTTTTGTTAATTCTAACTTGAATGTTTAAAAGTTTTTTGTTAAATAACTAGGCCAAATGAATTGATATTTATTTTATTTTGTGAACCGGAAGTACGATATATTAGCACACATATAATGTAATATTTATGAATTAGGTGTTTTGCCCGCATATGCGGATATAATTTTCTTACGAATATTTATTAATTTATGTTTTATTAATTCAAAAACCAACATAATTTATATTATTATTCGAGAAGGAAGTGAATTTGTTCATTTGTCAACTTATAAAATCATGGAGAAATTGAAAAAATCAGGAATATTATTAATATTTTTGTTTTCATTGTATAATAAATCATATATAAAATCATTTAAAATATGACAAATAAATAAAATATTATTATTTAAGAAGTGAATTTGTTGATTTGTCAACTTCTAAAATCATAGAGAAATTAAAAATCAGCAATATAAAATTATGGAGAAATTGAAAAATCAGCAATATTATCAATAATTTTGTTCTCATTGTATAATAAATCATATATATAATTATTTAAAACATGGCAAATAAATCAAATATTATTATTTAAGAAGTGAATTTGCTGATTTGTCAATTTCTCCATGATTTTAGATAATTTTATTTATTTTCTGACAAATCAACAAATTCAATTCTCAAATAATAATATATATAGTTAAATAAAATTCAATTTGAATGTAATCATGTTAAGGCGCAAATCTAAGGTAAACAATAAAGATATAAAAAATCTGGTATGTATACAAAAATTGAATAGATGAATATATTAGAACTATCATTAATTATCTTCTATTAAGTAGAAAAAAATATAAGACAAAATCTTGTTAAAATGTAAATTGGGGATTTTGTTTTAGATACCAACCAAATAGCCCTGACAAAGATCTGTTATGCTTAATTATACCCAAACAAATATTTTGTGTGGTATATTATATTTGTGTGGCCTAAAATATACCAATCACAATTCTACATATTTTATATTCTAAAAACTTATCATGTACATAAATTTAATTTTTACGGGGTGTATACAATGTTAGGAGTTTATGATATGGGGTTAGATTTGTTAAAATACTGTCATTCAATAATGAATATTTGTGTGTGTAGTAATATAATTATATAAAATACAGATATATTACAAATACTTTGAATTTTTTATGAAATATTTTTTGGTGAATCATGCATGTACTGAAGTACATTTTCATAGAATAGAGTACCATCATAAATATAAAATCCGAATTATTTATTAGAGTAATATTTTCATAAATTATGTTAAATATAAAAATGTCGTTATATGATTTTTAAATTTTGTTAAAGACATGTAAACATTACACATGTCTTGGTGAATAATAAATTTAATGTGCTGTATGTTGTAAACTGACAAAAAATGTGATAATAATCAAATGGCGTTACTGAAGTTTACCTACTGGATTTTCTATGGTAATTGTATCTATTGGTTATAACTGGTTAAATTTATATAAACCAACCATAACATACAAAATCTAAACATAATAAATTATTTAGATTATTGTTTAGTTAGAAAAAATAAAGATAAGACTAAATAATAAATAGGTAATGAATAGGTGTAATAATCTTTTATTAGTAGATTTTTATATAATGATTATCTTTTAATAGTATAGATACTATAATGTATTTATCTTTTTGTGAGATTATAAAATTATTTTCTTTATAATTCTGTAAATTCCTACTTAAACTTCCAAGATGATGTCGTTTAAGTAACACACTTGGCAGTCTCTGGTTGATTCAATAGAAAAAGGAAGCAATTGGCCGCCCTAAACGGCGCCGTATCAAAGAAAGGTACCAATCTGACGACGTTTCGTCAATAGAGAGCAAGGGTTTCTAGAAAGTTCTATAAATTGCTCTCTATACGTGAAAGACAATCCGCGACCAAAATTTGACCATCACCACTACACTGATTCACCTCCTTCGTTGTTGTCTCTCACTAAGGTAACTTTCTTATCTTGTTCCTCAAGTATTCGCTTCTCACTTGGTATCTCTCGTGCATCCAGTGAACACTGATGAACTTTTAGCTTAGCTACTACGATCTAGGGTTTTTTTTTCTTAGATCGGAAGTTTTTTGCTTTCAATGGTCTTTCGCTTTATATATCTTCTTTGTGAATTGTGAATGTCTTCTTCTGCTTGATTCTGATGGAAAGCTACAGTCTTTATTCTCTTTCATACAACAAAGTTGAAACATGTTTTGTTTTTTGTGTTGTGTTGTGATGTGATGTGTCTCTCTGATGTCGATTTTCTTCTTTGTGTTCTCCTGGTCTCTTTAACTGATGTTAGCTTTATAGACATCTGCTTGTGTTTGAATCTGATGATGGAAAGCAACAATCTTTACACTCTCTTGGTTTCCTATTTGTTGCAGAAGATGTCTCGATGTCATCCAGATTGCCAACGAGCAGCGGCTGCCAAAGAAGAGCATGGTAACTTCGATTTGGTTTCGCCTGATAGTTAACTACAGATGCATTGTTAAACTCACTTATGGTTTGGTTTTGTCTTGTAGATTCAGCTGAAAGAGCCGCTACAGTAGCTGCTAACCTGATCAGCTCTGCTCGCGTTATCCTTAAGCTGGACCGTGAGTTTACCGAGTACTCAGCACAGTTCTTGGTGGACAACGCTCTTGTCGAGAAGGAACCAGTGCCGCAGGGTCCACAGCCCTCCACGGTTAGAATTGAGGACTGCCTTGCGTATCTGGTGGACATCGCTTCTCCCAAGACCGAGGCCGAGCTGGAAGAGATGGAAAAACAGAAGCAAAGACGCTCCAAGATTACTGTCAGAGACTGCCTTGAGTGTGCCTTCAAGGAAGGGATACCGAGATATGAACATTGGGCACATTTGGGATGTGTGTCCAAAGTTCCCCCTTTTGCTTCTCTCATTCCTCGCGTTCCCGTCAAAGGAGAAGTGGTTGAGGTTAAGGAACTTGAAGACGCGTTTGAGTTGTTGAAGCATGGACCGGTAGGAGCAAAGCTGCATGTCTTCAGTCCTGAGATTGATCTTGTCGGAGAAAATGTACAGTGCTCTCTTACTCTCTCTAATTAGTTAAATTTTGAAAGATTCAGTATGAATAAAAGCTTTCATCTAATGTTATTCTTATTGTGTGGTAAGGGAGTTTACCATGGCCCGTCAAGTAGTGGAACAAGCTATGTTGGGCTTAGGGATGTGATCCTAGTAGCGGTGGACAAGGTCAATGGAGAAGTAGTTGGGACTGTGAAGATATGCTACAAGAAGAAAACTTCATTCATCAATGTGTCTTTGAGTCGTATGTTTACCAGCCTAGGCGAGGGGTCTCAGGCCATAGGGCCTACGGGTCTGCTTGTGGACTTCATTGTCCCTCGCCTATCCAAGTAAAAACAAGATCTTAGGATGATCTTGGTAAGTAAGTATCTAGAGAACAATATGGTATGTAATAAGTGAAGTATTATGTCAGTTGCTAAGAAGTTGAGTATCATGAAAACTTATGCTAGTTGTGTAACTCTGTTTGTCGTCTGATGTTTAAAGCTTGTTCTAGGAGACAATTATCTATATAAGTAATGAAGTTGTGATGACTATTTTCTTATGATAAGTTTAATATCATTTTGTTAAACCTTATGCTACCAATCATTATATCCCTCGTTGCATGCTACATTAAAAAGTTATATAACATGCAGGGGGTACAGTTAACTGGTGCATGTGACGAATTATATCATAGTTTTATATAATATTTTTGAGATCCAAGATGTATGTACCAAAAGGAACACAAGCAAAATACACAAATCAAGAAAATACAAAACCATGTGACAAAACTGAAACTAATCTCGATTACAAGTGTTGTATTAACTCAACATTTTCTCTAATTAACGATATCAAGAAACGGCTCAACTGTTCTCTGGCGAGTTTGGGTCTTTAACCTGATCAAAAGAGTATTTGACATGAAACTAGACAAAGCTTTTACACCAAACTACGGCAAGCCTCAACTTCGGCTGCTTGTGTAGCCAACAGAGACTCGCTTACCCTCTTTACCACAGCATCCAAGACTGCTTTCCTGAACCACTCATCCTCCATTTTCATTAGAATCTCTTTCACCATCTCAAAATCAGATGCATTGGCCATAACCAAACTCCCAAGCATCTCCCCAAAGTTGTTTGGTGCATTTGGCAGATCAATCCCAATGTCATCCAGCATAGACCCGTAAACCACACAGCCAATCCCAATGTCAACACAGACAAAGAACGTTCTTAAAGACCAAATGTTTCAAGAGTTTCGCCACTGGTTCAACACAAGGTGGGTTTTTCTCCAATGCCAGGGAGATAGCTTCCTTGACGAGATCGGGATGGTAAGATGGAGCCTTCAGTTCCTTTACGCATTGTAATGCCTCATCTAATAGACAGACATTGAAATATTTTTCTCTCTGCCTCTGAATGAATCTCAGTAATTTTCTTGGCTTTCATCTGCCATTTTTAAAAAAGCAAGGAAGCAAACATAAGCACCAGATAGATAACTCTGTAAGTAACTACTTATAAGAACAGGCTTTTATCAATTCCTACCTCTTCACGCCTTGGTACCTAATTGTTAGCTCGCAGATCAATAACATTACGAACCATAAATCTCAGGCGAGGAGCTAGCATCGGGGTGCATTGCTAGTTCCTTCAAACGAACGAAGTACGTGTCGTTTATACCTCGTGATCTTGGGCTCTCATCTAACTGTTTTCCAATAGTAATGAACAATTGAGAGAGAGCCTCTACATCTTCCTCTTCCGGACAAACTTTATTGTCATGTCCTAAAAGCTCCTGTGACCAGACACAAAAAAAAAAAAAACACCATGAGCTCCACAGAAAACAGCTTTTAATGGTACAAAAGCAGAGAGTGAGTCATCATACTTGGACAATGTGATGAGCTATCTTATGCCGTGAAGAGAGAGCTACAAACAAGCCAAATGCATATGGAATGGAGAACATACCGTTAGGACATCTGCAGACATGATCCCGGAGTCGATTAATTGACCTTTAAGGAGATCATACTTCTCAGGAGTCATCTTGTTCAGAATACTGCAGAGAACCAGGATTATAGGACTCAATCAACTATATAAAGCAAAATAACCCCAAACACAAAGACATGCAGAATACAATACCTTTTCACGGTCTTGAGGACTTGGTCCTTTTGCTGAAAGAGTTCCTCTTCTAGCTGACCATGGAACCTCTGCTTTCACCAGAGCAGGAGGAGGACCAGACTGTTTCAGTAAGTTATCATATTAGTTACAAACAATAACCACCCAAAAGTAAACTAAGGTATAGTCAGAATAAAGTGCCAGAATAGTCTCAACACTCACCCCTTGGACTGATCCATTATCTGCATCTCTAGGTTCACGTTGGTCTTCCCTTGACCTCGCTTTACTTGGGGAAGGAATAGACGGCCCCAGCTCTGCTCTTCGCCAAAAAGATCAGATGCAATTTCCTGATTGAGCTTCAGGATTGCCTCATAAATGGAGGTCTCTCCAAAATGTTTTTTGATAAAGTCACAACGACTCGACTTTCTATCGTAATTATCTGGAAGCGGACCACACGACAACCCGGTGATTAGAGCATGCTCTCTAGTTACCTCTTTAAGCTGAAGCAGCTATTCTCTGGTGAACCTCAAAATCTCATGACCCTCAAATCTTGAGTCTCCTCTCTACAAAACAAAAACAAGTCATGCAAACTCCAACCTCAGAATTTAAACCTCAAATAAAAAAAAAACATGGTTGGACGATTAAAACGCATGAAGCTGAAATCAAGAAGATGAATCAATTCTATATGCAGGGTCCTTTATGAACATCAAGAAACTTAAAGAGTGCCCACCTAAAAAAGCCTACAAGTATCAATCTTTGTCCATATTTACAGCAAGGTCGCATTACTTAAGCGTCTCACCAAGAATCAGGACATTGCATGAGTGTTCATCAAAGTAAATCTAAAACTCAACCTCAGAAGATGAATCAATCATATACGTAGGGTCCTTTATGAGCATCAAATAACTTAAAGAGTGCCCACCTAAAAAAAAGCCTACAAGTATCAATCTTTGTCCATATTTACAGCAAGGTCGCATTACTTAAGCGTCTCACCAAGAATCAGGACATTGCATGAGTGTTCATCAAAGTAAATCTAAAACTCAACCTCAGAAGATGAATCAATCATATACGTAGGGTCCTTTATGAGCATCAAATAACTTAAAGAGTGCCCACCTAAAAAAAAGCCTACAAGTATCAATCTTTGTCCATATTTACAGCAAGGTCACATTGTTTAAGCGCCCCACCAAGAATCAGGACATTGCATGAGTGTTCATCAAAGTAAATCTAAAACTCAACCTCAGAAGATGAATCAATCATATACGTAGGGTCCTTTATGAGCATCAGAAACCTTAAAGAGTGCCCACCTAAAAAAAGCCTACAAGTATCAGTCTTTGTCCATATTTACAGCAAGGTCACATTGTTTAAGCCCCCCACCAAGAATCAGGACATTCAAAGTTACAGACTTTCAGCATATCTAGCTCACAAGAACCGTGATGACAGAACATCCAGGGATTTTACCTTAACGGAAAAGGAAGGAGCGCCTCCGACATCAGTCAGGTCAGAGGAGGAAGATAAAGTAGAGCGGTGGGGCAAAGACGCTGCTTCCTCCACGACCGCCTCCAGGCCTCAAGCGCAACATTACTCGAATCTTTCGCGGTCAAGGAAGGGCAGGAGCAGAGCAGAGGTGGTTCTGTTCTGAGACTGAACAAGAAAGGCAAAGTTAAGGATTCTGGTCGTGAAAGTGATCAGCTTGACGCAAGAAACGAAAGAAAATGTAGATCAAAGAGAGATATTTGAGACGGTTACCTGAGAGAGAGAGAGAGAGTTTATGAGGAAGAGAAAGAGATAACGCGGCGGAGTGGAGTGGTGGAGAGTGTGTTTTATTTTCTCTGTTAGGGCTTCGGACAGTGAGTGAAGTACTATAATAATGTTTCCGTAAATATTAAGAGAAGAAGACTTATTATGATTATAGTCATAATCTACTACGTAGGATGGTCTAAAAAAGATTTTAAATGAGTAATTTAAAACCATTTTCAGTGTAAATTGTTATTTTTTTCTAAAATAAAGTATTTTATAATGGAATATTTCTCTGAAATAGCATTACTCTAAATATAGAATAAAAAATAGAAATTTTGTTATTTTTTTGTTAATTTAACTTTCTATATCTCATTCAAGTTTTTATATATGTTATGGTCAGATTCAGTTCAGTTATATTTTATTGTTCTATATAATTCCCGTCTTAACAATAAACTAGATTTTAACCTGCACGTCCGTGCTGATATTTTTCTATTTTATAAATATATTTGATATTATTACAAATATTTTAATTATATAATTTTTAATTTAATGTTATATATTGTGTAACTCTATAAAAAATTATATTTTTTCTTCAACTTATTAATATATAGTGATTTGTTTAAAACATTTTAATTTGTTATTAATTTTTATTACTTACTAATATATTTTCGAGTTAGATACAATAAAATAACCATATAAAATAATCGAATAAAGAATCTCTTTCAAAATATGTTTTTTTCTTTAATTTATACATTTTCATATAATATATTTTAAATTTTATTTATTTATATTATTTAAAAGAAATATATTTAATATGTATAAGAAAATATACTTTAACATATATCATTTTAGTGTTTTACGGAATTTATAAGTAAAAACACTGTTTTGTTTAAATAATATAGACCTATTTTTAGTAAATACCAGAATGAGTCTTGTATGGTCGTACAAAATATATACGAACCCAAAAAATCTAATTTATTAAAATTTATTGATATATGATGTTTTTGGATGTTATGATATTAAGTTTTATTTTAAAAAATTAAGACTTCATTGCTTTAATTTTTACAGCATATTCAAATAGTTTTTTCGTGATGCATTTCAAAACTTTATTCTTTATTATCCACGATTTGATCTTTTTTAGAATTTGCAATGTTATTATTTTGAGTGTAAATATTTATTTTCAAATTTTTATATTTGTCAAAAAAACATTAGAAAATTACACAACTATTTTTGAGTTTGGAACATCAAATTAATTTTGATTTTTTTTTGTTACTACATCTAATCTATTATTTTATACATAAAACTAAGGGTTAGCCCGCCCTACGGGCGGGTGAGTCTACACTAAAATAATTTTATATTAAAATTTTATAATATATTTGAAAATTTACTTTAAATTGAAATAATAAATATAATTTGTTTTATCCTATTCTCATATTGTAAAATTTATAAAATTGTGTTGTTTGAGTTGAAAGGCTCATTGACATTTTTTATGTTAGAGAATACGAAATTATTAAATTAAAATTAAGAAAAATGTATTAATTTCTATTTTTAGTTTTGATTTATATTTTATTTTGATACAGTTGAAGAAAATCTAAAGTAAGAACCACTACTACTTTTTGTTTTAAGAGTATCAAATTTTAGTGTTATTACAATAATTGATTTTCTCACAAGAATAGATTAATCCACCTCTGAGCTAAATAAATTGAAATAATTTAATGTGAAAGTTATATAAAGTTATATTTTAAAGTTATATATAAATAGCTTCAAATCATGTTAGTTATTCCATCTAGGAGAAGTTCTACAACACTTACAATTGATTGGAACTCCGCAGTGTCGCTGGTCATCTCCACAGTCAAGAGTGTTATCTCAAGGACCATTCTAGATATGACCATTTTATTAATTTACGTTATATGCACTGTTCTATTAAAATTTCATTATATTCTTTTTATTTATATTGTGTTAACCAGTTCAGATCATAATTTAACAATAATTATTTATTTATTTTTGACTACCTAATAATTGATATTAAAAACTATAAACTATTGTTCATTGACTATAGTGTTGGTCTCTGTAATTGAGTAACACAGTGTTGTAATGGGATTCACACGACTTTAGATCTAAAGTTAAGTAAATCAATTTACAATGATAAACTCCTTACAATGCGGCCCATGAAATACTTAAGTTGGACCATCACACAAACTAAAATCCATCTTTGTGGTTCACATAGTCAAAAAGTGAAAATTCTATAATAAAATAAGTGATACAGTGCAATGAAGATGGTGGATGGTGACTCTGTCTGAAGAAATCGTATTTTACTTTAAATATATAATAGACATTATATTCTACTAAATTTTTTTTATATTATTATGAAATTTAATTTATTTTAGAAATTAAAATTTTCTATTATAATATGTTTTTACTAAATTTGTATTGTTTCTCGCTTTTATTGTTTTTTTGTTGTTGTTCAAACTATTAATTTTTGATAATTTTGTTTGATTTGTATTAGTTTTGAATATTAGTTTTCATATTAATTTTTTGTTTCTCTAATTTGAGTTTGACCAAAACCAAAGAAAATTATGTTAAATTCATTTTTTCGTTAGCGTGAGTTTGATGAAATCAGAAAAATATAGTAAATATTTTTATAGTAATTTTATATTTATTCTTTAAATTTAGATTTTAAAATTTAGAATAAGGAAGATAACATTGAAAGGAAAATTTATTCATCCAAGTATAATATGTTTCAAGGGGATAAGAAACATAAATAAGAAACCAACAAAAAGACAGTGCTAGCTCATAAAGATTGACACAGATTGAAAGTAAACCCACAAATCACATATTCTTGTTGCTAAAACCTTTAGCTTGAAAACAAAAAAACCGGAGAAGCCGTTTAGCAAAGGGAATTTCTAGGAGAATGTTTCATAGAATAGAAGATAGACAAGGTCTCAAATGCTCAAACACTGTTGATAAATCAAAGAATTGCGTCAAAAAGAGGAATATTGCGTATCAAAGATGAAATATCTAATGCAACGGATCTAAGGATACAACACAAAGACTGCTTTTGGGTTTGAGACGATGTCAAAATGCTTGTGGGGGCATAGGAATTGAAATTCGGAAAAATCTAGTAAAAAAAAATATGTGAACAATTGATTATTATCTGTGAAATATATTCTCTTTCATAAGTCTAATGCCATAAATCCATAGTCACAACAACATGTAGCTAAGCGATATCAAAACTGAGAGAGACTACCCGCGAAGTTAGCATTTTATGGGTCTGCTTTCTCAAAATAGGTGCCATTGAAGGCCGGACCACTGAAATCAGATTCTCTCATGGCCATGGGTGAAGAAGTGAAGTTGACTATTGTGCAACAATAATCTGCAAACCAGTACACAATATTTAAGAAATAAAACAAAATCTTGCTTCTTCATTTTGATGGTTTCTTGATTAAAATTTTCATTAGCTTGAACTGCGAAAATGTAAATCTCTACTACCAAAAAGTCAAAGCCTTGAACTTTGTCTATGCTCGTTCTAATCTACAATACTAACAAAACTCAAATGTTTTACTTGAAATTTTCATTGGTGTTGATTGATTTGGAGCAAAACTAACAGTACTCGTGAACTTCCAACCATCGAAAAATGAAATTGCTCGTAAAAATTAACGCACAACTCCAAAGTTTTATTAAGCCGCCCCTCACAAACCTGTGAAAACAAACAGCGTATTGCAATGTCTCTCAGATGACTGGATTGGATTCTTACCTTCTCAAAAAGGTGACTGGATTGTTACCTCTCAACTATCTGTTCCATTTGAGCAGCCCTCAGAATACCATCCTCTAGGCCTATATATCATTAAGGTTTCACCAGGGCAAGTGGAGCAACTGCAGATAAGATACATTAGCACAATCTGGAAGATCAGCATTATGTCGATGACACCCACTAAAGAACAAAGGGGAAAAAATAGATGAACTTCAAAGCATTTTAGATGGGACTTGCTTCTCTCTTAAGAATGGGAAAACAATATTTGACTAAGCATCATTAGTCTAGCTTTCCCTAAACATATGTTCCAATCAGAAAATAGATTAGTTCCAAAATTTGAAAAAATTAATCAATTTACAATCAACTAATAGACAACAACGATGCACACCTTTTAGCATCATCTGTTGATCTCCGTTGATTTGGGTTTTGTTGATTGACATTATTCCTCTGCTAGTCAGGTTGGTTCACAATGAGCTAACAATGCAACTTGAAGGTAATAAGTAGTTACAGTGCCATGTCGAGATGTCAGCTCTTGCAATCGCATATGTCTCATAGCTTCCAGTTCAAGATCCTACACAAAAGAAGTAAAATGGTTAGATAAATAAAACATAAATTTTGCAAAAATCCTAACTTTCAAGTAAGAATTATTTTATGGCTTAACTTGGTACATTACTTTGATTGCTGAAAACTAATATATCATGCGAGCACGTTAATCCAGTTTTGTAGCCGATGGTGCTGCTTTTGTGGCCAAGTACAAATTGCAGCTGAGAGAGAACACGACGTTGGGAAAAGAAGCTCAGCCGTCGCTACCAGTGTCGGATCCACGCAGCAGAGGGATTCGCTTGGGTTGCGTCGGTAATTCTTTGATTAAGAAAAATAAACGAATTGGGGCAACAAATAAATATGAGTGGGAGTGGGTGGTGATTAGTGCAGAAAACGTAAATTTGCAGTGAATCAAATCGCTTGTGATGCAGTGGAAGAGTCGGGAGAACAGTGACGGGATTTGAGTTATTTCGTAGTAATTAAATGGAGTTTTAATGCCTAGTGGCAAGTGAAAGATTGCAGCAACCGTTCGCGATCATTGTTTCGATGTGTCATCTGAACGGCGGCCCTGCCTTGCGTCTACCAAATTATGAAGAGATAAACTCTATAGAACACCTGGGTCTGTTTCAAAACACTATAACAGCCCAATAGATTAATATGTTTCAAGACCTAGCCCACAGAACATGTAACCCAGCCCAAACAATATTAGATGATTAATTAGGAATAGTCACGTGTCTTTTTTTCCCTTATGGAGAAAAAAAAGCCAACTTTATTGTATTAGATATTTGAATTTTAGTACTATTTAAAAGAAAATTTCTAACATATTTTTTATAATTAAAACAAAAATAAATTTAAAATTAAATTTGATTTGTCATTAATATTTTAAGTGAGTTGCTAAAATACCATGGTTTTCTATTGACATTTTAAAAAAAATAGTATATGAATTAAAGTTTATTATATATTATTATATTTTGTATACAAACATTTTAAACAATATATTGTTGAGAGTTTCAATATAAATAAAAACTTGTAGATATATAAGTTTAACATATGTTAATACATTTATTTTGTATAAGCTATTATACACTTTATGAATTTTAATCTATTTTAATGATGAATGATGATTTGTTTAAATGAAAAACTTTAAAATTTAAAATTTGTTAATTTACTTATTTAATATAATTTATCATATTTAATTCATGTAACACTTTTATTTTCATATAATCTATAATTTATTTATATAATTTAAAAAAAATAGTAGAATTTTTATTTTCTTGTTTATAATAAAATTTTAGTTAACATTGATTTATAATAATATTATATAACTAATTACGATATTTATTAATGTATTATTATATTAAAATATTTAAATTCTTGAGTAAGATTTTGTTAGATTCTTTCTCAAAAGATTTTGTTATAATTAAAAATAAAATTCAAATCTTTAGTTGGTTTATTATTAATGTAAATAATTAAATATGTCATATTAACTAATTTTTGAAATGATCCAATTACTATTTGTTAATAGTAGATAAAATTTTAAAATTTGTTAATTTACCTATTTAATATAATTTTACCATATTTAACTGATGTAACACTGCTATTTTTATATAATAGAGAATATATTTATAGAATTTATAAAAAAAATAGTGTAGAATTTTATTTTCCTGTTTTATAATAAAAATTTAGTTAAAATTAATTTATAATAATATTATATTACTAATCACGAAATTTATTAATGTATAATTTTATAAAAATATTTAAAATTTTAAGTAAGATTTTGTTAGATTTTTTCTCAACAGATTTTGTTACAATTAAAAAAAATAAAAATTCTAATTGGTTTATTATTAATGTAGATAATCAAATATGTCATATTAACTAATTTTTGAAATGGTCCAACTATGACTTGTTAATAATAGATTTAAAATAGGATTATGTTTTAATATAATAGATATATTTTGGTTCAATTAATACAAATTGGAATTATATGTATTTTTAGATATCAGATTCAAATAAATATAGAATTGAGTATTTTAGATATTTATCTATTTATTTAAAAATATTTATTTTAGATACTAATGGCTTGGTCGTTTGGTCAAAAAAATTGGAGTTTTTTGTATCCTGATTAGTCTGGTGAAACCTGTGTAATTATGCGTATGTGTTTTCTAATGGAATTGGAATTTGAAATTCGTGCTCTCTTACAAAATTCATAAAGTTCATATCCAAATTCCGCATGTCGATGCTCTCCAAACACATATTTTTTTTTGTTGTTGTATCAAGAAGATGAAAGAGACTATATATTGATTTCACCATCATTATAAAGTGACCCGTTTGCATATGCCAGCATCCGATATTGGCTTGTGAGTCAAGTTAAAGAACCTCCAAGTGTTAGCCCTAAAATCGAAGGCTTCACAATAGAATTAATTATATTTACAAACTAGTTATAGTTATATACAAAAAGTACATAAATTTCATGAAACTCAAAACGTTAATCTACCAGCGTTACGCATGTACCACACCCAAAACATCTTAATCTATACACTCTTTGTAACAAACATTTCTCTCTTGATTTTTTAGGGTTTGGGGTTTAGGAGAACTGTGGTAATGGTAAAAGGTGTAATCTGATCCTTCTTCTCTTTCTCGAATCTACAAATCTATTTGTATAAGATACAAAATAAGAACAGCAAAATCTCCCATGTCTCCAAGAGGCTAGCTGCTTAGCATCTCCATCATGATGCTATCTATATCAAGATCCATTTTCATATCAACACACACATGATCATGAGCCCATAGAAATGGCTAGTGGCATCTCACTCTCATGTGAATCAACAGTAGAACTACTAGAGGTTGACATTCGTTTCTTAGACTGGTTCCCTTCAACTTGCCCTTGTGGGTGAGCTACCGCCTCAGGATCATCATCAGGAGGCTCTAAAGATTGCTCTGGAGGATCAACATCACGGGCATTGGGCTCCACATTCGCGTTGTTATTGTTAGCACCGGACCCAATGACCATCCTAAACCCAAAAGTGCGGGAGAGAATGCGGTATGCAAAGGTTAGGATCCAAAAGGACCAAGGGAGACAAACAAAGAAAATGCCGAGGTAAGAGAGCCACACTGGAGGGTATGGGAGGATTGTGTATGCAATCAGACAACCTCCTCCGACAGCTATCGACAAGAATAGAAATAAGGTTATGAGAAAGATGAATACTCGCCCAGCCCCTGGATCTGGCACAGGCATTGTTATGTTAAGGAAAGATTGATCTTAATTTTTGAAGAAGGATCAAGATACTACTATATCATCCTCCATTTTACAAAGTTTCTCCTTCTTCTTTTCTTTTTCTTTCAATGGTTTTTTCTTTCAAATGGGGTTGATAGGTTGATGAAGATATCGATAGCTTGAAACAAGAATCAATCCCATACACACAATGAGGAGAAAAAAAAACACAAGAAGATGTTTCTATTTTGTTTTGTTTGTGTAGTTTGACAAGAATAGCCATTATTCATTTTTCCTTTTCTTTTATACATTTGCCATTCTCCCGTAGATAAAGGACCCATAACATTGATCAAGATCATTTTCAAGATTTTTGCAAGCTTACTTAATTAGGAGAGACCATGATGATGACATGTGCTCATGTATACGAGTAAACTCATATACTATACATGGTGCAATGCCAGGAAACCTGTTTTGCTATCTTTATCATAAAAAAGCTGAAAATACATCCCAGTTAGTTCTGGAGATTTGCATTATATATTACTAAATATAAATCGGGACATGACAAAGAATTTAATCCTTGCAATCAAAGCCATTCTAAATATATGTTTAACATTCAATTAAAACAAGAATCAAAATGAGTATGTTCCAATTTTACGGATTTATTTTTATGATATTGAGTTTATAAGTAATTATTTGATAATATGTTTTGTTAATATTTAAAGCATGAGTTCAAGGAATTTCATCCAATTTTCTGCTTTGATTTTGAATTAAATTTGAAGCCTAGTTCTACTATCAATTCTCTGCCACAATTAGAATGGGAATTCAATTTTTGATATACATTCTCAAGCTTAAACACATTTCCTTATAATCTTGTTCTTCTTTTGACAAACACAATTGAAAAATATTTGACTTGATTTGCATAGGATTAAAGATAGGATTGTAATCAATTTGTGTTTGATTACACCCTAAGTCGCTTAAGAATTTCTCTTGATTTTAAAGGAAGTTGAAGCCTTGTTATTTGTATATTCTCAAGTCTCGGTCCACAATTAGAATGGAATTCAATTTTCAATATTCCTTTTAATCTTAGATACTTTTCCTTATAATATTGTCTACTTTTGGCAAACCTAGTTTTACAAATATGTGATTTGATTTGAATATGATATGAGTATGATTAAGATAAGACTGTAATCAATTTATAGTTTGAATACCCTAAGTGGCTTAGGAACACATTGTTGACTAGTGACTACAACAAAAGCTAATTAATTAAGCAGTGATGACAAGTAACACACGTGGCACATTCTCTATCTATAGCTGTCAAATGAATAAGCAAATGCGGGTCCCATCTAAATATCCACAACTACTGGCTCGCAGCCCGCCAGCTAATCAATAAAACTGTAAATGTCAATATTACCCCTCCTCCAGAGCCACAAAGTGGTGGCTAATTCCGTAATTTCAAAGCACTCTACTCTCCTTTTTAATCAAGTTGGCGATAGCGCGTGTCAGTACAACGCGTGATACTCGCGTCGATAGCCGCCAGGAGAATCCACCTCTTCAATCAAATAAGAGAGAGAGAGAGAGGAGAGAGAGATCTACTCTAAATTTCTAGGGTTTGCTGATTCTCTGTGAAAGATTCCTCCTTTTTTTTTTGTTTTCGTGATTTAGGGATTGAATCCGAGAGAAAGGGTTTCGTTGTTTGGATGGTGGAAATGAGAAATCCGGAGTCTGATTCAGCGGCGAAGTGCCGAGACGAGCTGCCGTTGAAGCTGGAGATCGCGGAGGATAATTTAGAAGAAGAGCACGGTCCTCTCAACAAACGATCTAGGGTTTGTTCTTCTTCTTCTCTAATCCCCAATTAAGCTAATCTGTTTAGTTTCCTCGAGAATTTGATATAAAGTTTGCTCCTTTAGCTTATTATTGTTATTGTTTCAATGGAATAGTTATGTAGCTCGTCGAGAATGGCACCGGCTAAGTATAACCCGCTTGATGAGCCGAGTCCTCTTGGACTAAGCCTTAGAAAGAGTCCGTCTTTGTTGGATTTGATACAGATGAGGCTAACGCAAAGTGGTGACCCAAAAGCGCAAGGTTCTGGTGTTAAACAAGAGAGTAAATGTATTAGTTCTGGATCGAATAGTATTGAGAAGCTGAAAGCTTCCAACTTTCCTGCCACGGTTTTAAAGATCGGGCAGTGGGAGTGAGATTTTTGCCTTTTGTTTTGATTATATGTTTCATAGTAGAATCTGACTTGACAAGGGTTCTGTTTTTTTTTTGTAGTATAAATCGAGGTATGAAGGTGATTTGGTGGCAAAGTGTTACTTTGCAAAACATAAACTTGTTTGGGAAGTGCTGGAACGAGGTCTCAAGAGTAAAATCGAGATCCAGTGGTCAGATATTGTCGGATTAAAGGCAAACTGTCCTGAAGAAGGACCTGGGACGTTGACTCTCTTGGTACAAGATTCACTCATGATCTTTTCATTCGTGTATCCTATGCTTTTGTTCAGCTCTAATCTCTGGTTTCTTTTTTTTGTTTCAGCTTTCTAGGCAGCCTTTGTTTTTTCGGGAAACAAACCCACAGCCTAGGAAGCATACTTTGTGGCAGGCAACTTCAGATTTTACCGATGGCCAAGCCAGTATGTACAGGTACATACATTTCTTGTGTATTCTGCTCTTAGGAGGAAAGGATTCATGTAACTAGAATAATGTTTATGTCTTAGCTTCAGCTAACGATAGTCTTACTGTGATTTGTTAGGCAGCATTTTCTGCAATGTGCTGAAGGGATAATGAATAAACATATCGAGAAGCTTGTTCAGTGTGATCATCGCCTATTGTATTTAAGCCGTGAGCCAGTGTTAATTATGGACTCTCCCTTCTTTGATGCGCAGCGATCTATCTTTGAGGATCCAAGTGAACCAAAGGGTAATCCTTTTGGGAACTTTAATCTTAGCACAGGTCCTTCAGTATCTGGGCCTCAGAACTTAGCATCTCCTGTTGGGGCTCAGTCATCCTCTGAACATATGTATCTGTCTCATGAAGCACCATCGCCCAGCTCAGGTATTGTGATAGCTGCCCGTTTTACTTGCTTTCATAGCTCCTTATTTGGAGTTTTGTTTCCCTTTTCACTTATGTTGAGCCAGTTTAAGTGAATGTGTTTTCTTTTTCTGCTTCTTTGTTTGATTCATTTCTAGTGATAGATGCTCGTGCAAATGAAGCAGTTAATTCAAGAAACACGACAGATTGTGGTCAGATGGGACTACGCCAATCTATGTCACTGAGTGATTTCCTTGCAGTTGTCTGTGATCCAAAAAATACAACGGATTCGAGCCAGGTTGAAGAAGTAGCTGGACAGCCTGGACTACACCAATCTATGTCAGTTAGTGATTTCCTTGCACTGTTATCTGATTCAGGAAACGTAACTGATTCAAGCCAGATTAAAGTACCTGGACTACAACAATCCATGTCAGTGAGTGATTTCGTTGGACTTCTCTCTGATTCTGCTGGTGGAAACCATCCGGAACATCTGGAGAAATTTGAGAGCATGAAACAGCAATTGCTAAATGACAATATCCAGTTCGATGCACCAGACGAGAAGTCTCTCATGCCAAGGGTTGATTCTTTATTCAATCTCTTGTACAAGGATCTCAATGTCGCTGCAAACCCACAGCTCAATACTGAAATCTCGGGTGGATTGAAGTCTGAACTCCGTGATCTGAAGGGGGTAGTTCCGGACAACAACAACAACAACAGAGTTCTTGATCCAGCTTCGAGCAGCAAACCACAAGGCATGCTAAGGAAAGACTCGTTCAGCGATTTGCTCTTGCATCTCCCCAGAATCACATCCTTGCCAAAGTTCTTGACCAACATATCAGAAGAAGATGGTGATGCATATAATAGATAATTGTGTAGATTCCTCCTTTCTTTTTCATTATTTGGCAAGTATAGGAACCTGAACTAGCAGCTTTTCTTGTAAATCAAATGTGTCTCTTAGGTTACTAAACCGCACAGGGATTTGAAGAAACATGTTTTGATAATGAATATCTGTAGTCATCCTATTTATAAAACAATTTCTCAAGAAGCTTTAGGCATTCCATTAGATTGTTCTTTTATTACAGCATCTATAAAGCAAAGCAGAGTATGTACAAGGATAAGAGATTAAACTAAGATCAGTGCTCATCAGCTGTACAGAATGACCAAAGAGATGAAATAAAATATTTAAGAGACAAATGAAACCCAACACCCACAAATCAAACTAGGTGGTTGTCCTGTTACTGTTATTTGAATAAGAAGTATTTACATTTTTAATTCCTTTTTAGAGAGCGGTTCCTTCCATCACATCAATCTGCCTTGAGAACAAGCAAAAGGATCAAGAAGCTTGTTGATGAATAGCAGTGTCAGGAAGCATTGCTAATGTCACTATGAAGTATTCACATCCTGAAGAGAGACCATAAGGATTTGTTCTAGTTGTTCCTGAGGATGATGTTGACATTGAACTTGATGCCAGAGTTCTTGAGCCGAGATGGTCTGAATTACCCGCCTCAGAAGATGCAGAAGCTAGAAGCAGTGATGGCTGCTTCACTGCTTGGCGCTCGATGTGGACAATCTGTCCAACGATGTATGTAGGACGGTTTGATGCTTAGTGTACCATGTTTTCACCAGCTCTTCCTTTTCCTCCAAGTCCTTCCTTGTCTGGTCACTTTTAGCTTCAAGATTCCGGCACTTGTCAAAAGATTCCTCCCAGTGTTTGGAGAGGATGCTAACTTTTTCTGCCAGGACTCGGATGCATTTCCGGAACTCAACGGTACCGACATCTTCATTGTCATTAATGGACCTGTGATATTCCCAAGAAAGAAAAGAATGAGAAACAAGAACTTCAAAAGAGAAGAAGGACTACGCTATATTTTTGGAAGCAAAATGGATTTTACTTGGCTAAAGCTTGAGCCAAAGTACGCAAGGACTCGGCAAAACCAGCAACCAGTAACCAGATGAGTCCCAGAAAATGATCACAAGATAACATACCAAAAAGTAAAGACTAACTCCTAAACTAACAATGCAATGAATATCAGTGTTGGAAGGAATAAGGATTAGAGAAGGAAAAAAAGAAAAGAAGAAATAGCTGCATAACCTGTGATTCTTCGAGAAGCTTCTGATTCACTTCCAACTCTCTGCTCAGACTGGCTACCTCTTCCATAGCTCCATTTAGCTTGGACTCTGTTTCACTCAGTTTATTGGACTTCTCCATCAGCTCATTTCTAAGTTCCAAGACAATATCATCACTGTGTTTATTATTCAAAGATTCTGGTGAGCTCTCAGCTGTCGAACTATTACTTAGAAACACACCCATTTCCCCCACCACATTATCCTTTCCACCTTTCTTATTATTTTGCTGGCTTTCAAGCACTGATGAATCAAGCGGATGACTGAGCACCAGAGAGGAATCCACCATATTCTCATCCATACTTCCACCGGTGTAACCGAAAGTGGAACTGTATGTGATTTGCAGATTTTCCCAACGCAAGTGCTTATTCTGGCAGTTCCACTTTCGGTTACACCGGTGCTGATGCTGCAGCAGGCCCCAATGATGCTAGATACATGAGCTTTGTTTCCCTCCACCTCACCTGAAGCTTCTGCTTTGTACTCACTAACTTTTCGTGCATAAAATTTAAGCCGGACGCATCCGTGTTATCGATATTTCTCTGTCCCAGTAGATAATCATCGGAGAGACGTTGTTCGAGTTCACGGATTCGCTTCTCATATGAATCACAATGTCTTTGTTTTTCCTTGAGCATAGATAAGAGATGTTTCTCATACTCATCTTTCGCCTGCAGTGCCTCTGCTGTCTTCTCTGCGGTAGAGGTGTCAAATGGGCGGACTGTCCATGGGCTTACCCAGTCCAATTTCTTTTGGGCGGGCAATGGACGCGCCCAATTAATAAATAGTCTAATTGGACAAAAGATCAATTGGTCCATGGTCCAATTGGATGAAGACCAAATGGACAATGGGCGTCCATGGGCCTCTTTAAATCATACATTTATGATTTTGACAAAAAAACATAATTTTACCAATTTAGTGAAAAATATATTGTTAACGAAAAATCATTTACGAGATTGACGAAAAATCCCATTTTTCAATTTTGGTGGGAAAGCTTAATTTTTAGTTTTGGCGGAAAAACTTAATTTCTTGTTTTTGGCGGAAAAATTTCATTTCTCAGTTTCAGCGGGAAAGCTTAATTTTCGATTTGGCGGAAAAACATAATTTCTCGGTTTTGACGGAAAAACATGATTTCTTGTTTTTGGCGGGAAAACTTAATTTCTCGGTTTTGACGGGAAAACGTGATTTTTTGGTTTTGACGGAAAATATGATTTTTCGTTTTGGCGGAAAAACTTAATTTCTCAGTTTTGGTGGGAAAATATGATTTTCAGTTTTGGCGGAAAAACTTATTTTCTTGGTTTTGGCGGGAAAATTTATTTCTCGGTTTTGGCGGGAAAACTTGTTTTCTCAGTTTTTGCGGAAACGTGATTTCTCAGTTTTGACGAAAAAACATGATTTCTCATTTTTGGCGGGAAAACGTGATTTCTCGGTTTTGGCGGGAAAACTTCTTTTTCGGTTTTGGCGGGGAAACTTATTTTCTCGGTTTTGGCGGAAAAACTTATTTTCTCGGTTTTTGCGAAAAACATGATTTTTCAGTTTTGACGAAAAACATGATTTTTCGGTTTTGGCGGGAAAATGTAATTTCTCGGTTTTGGCGGAAAAACTTATTTTCTAGGTTTTGACGAGAAAATAAGATTTCTAGGTTTTGACGAGAAAATTTGATTTTTCGGTTTTGACGAGAAAACATGATTTCTTGTTTTTGCTAGAACACACGATTTCTTGTTTTGCGAGAAAACACGATTTCTCGTTTTGGCAGAAAAAATGATTTCTCGGTTTTGATTGGAAAACATTATTTCTCGCTTTTGGCGGAAAAACATTATTTTTCGATTTTTGTGGGAAAACACAATTTTTCGGTTTTGACTGGAAAACGCATTTTCTTGATTTTTGATGGAAAAGAGTGTTTTGGCGAGAAAAAGTGTTTTGGCGAGAAAAAGTGTTTTGGCGGGAAAACATGATTTCACTATTTTAAAGAAAAAATATAGTTTTTATTAATGAAAAATAATTATAAATACTATTGGGTGTCCATGGGCATGTCCAAATAGACATGGTCTCTATTGGTTATAGACACTTGTTTGGACCATTGTCCAATGTGGACCATCCACTACTGCCCAAAAACTGAAATGGTCCACTTTGTTAAGCCCATTCGGGCTCTGGACGGACCATTTGACACCTCTACTCTGCGGCATTTTTCAACATATTCTCTACTTCAATTTCATCCGGCACCTCATATTCAACTTGTGCCCCTAATGAACAAATCCGAGAGATTGCAGAAGCAAGGTTAGCTTTGAGTTTTGCATTCTCAACTTCCATCTTGCTGGTTCCAGATATCTCCACTAACTCAGAAGCCGCTAGGTAATCATCAAAGCTGTCCTTTTCTAAAGTGTCTAAACCTATCTCCTCAGTTTCACTATCACTAGACATGCCTAGTGAACTCCTTGAGGATGCAACCTTAGAATGTAACCCAACTAGATACTCTGGAGCGAATCGATCAACGTCTGCGATTTCAATATTGATCAAACTAGTATCATAAGGAGCGACATTGACATCACACTGTGTGGGAGTATCATATAAACCCATTGAGGCCAACACATCACGAGGTACAAAGGGACCATGTGTTTTAAGAAACTCCTCACGTCTCCTGACCTCTGTTTCCCTCTTCATAGCAAGCTTCTCTGCTAATTGCCCAGCCATTCCAATGTAAAGCTTCATAGAGGCTTTTCTTCTCACCACCTCTGCCAGGCAGGCTCTATAAGCGGGGCCACCACCATGTACTAACTTCAGTGTGAAACCCGCATTTTTCGAAAATAAGGAGGCGTTATTGGTTCATGTACTTTAGAGTATTTAGAAATTCATATAGTATTTACAAATCAATGTAAAATATATTGATTTTTAAATCTAACACATAAATTTAATTTGTATTTACAAATCCGGAGGTTTTCCCTCGGATTTGAGTTTTTGTATTTTTAACAAAGAAATCCATGCAAATCCATTATGAAATCAAATCTATTAGTAAATCCGGATGATTGAATAACACCTGATTTAAATCAGAATTTATAAATCATGAAACCAATAACACATGATTTCAATATGAATTTTAAAATTATAGAACCAATAACACTTGATTTAGTTTAGATATTCAAATCCATTAAAATGCAAGAACCAATAACCCCCACTAATAATATAAATAATCTCTAAAATCTCCGTTTATTAAATTCTCATAAATCGTTCCAAAACACCATAAATTCAACAATAAAATAAATAGTCCAAATAAATATCGATAATATCATAAATCCATAAGTCTGAAAAAGAAAGAAAAGATCGCCCAAAAAACACCGGCCGAAATGATCATTCGTGATCTTCAGTCTCACCTGAAAGGGGGAAAAAGGAGGGGTGAGTAACGGAGAAGTCACTCAGTGAGGTATGGGATGCTAAACACGCAAAACACTGACTTAGTAAATAGAACTCCCACTATGGAAGTTTAGTTCTAACATGAGCAAACACGATGCCTAGAGCACCACACAAACAATCAATGCGATGATAGCACATAGCTAATCCATACGTCCCGCATTCTCCTCTACGGATATATTTCATCATAATATGCGTCGTTAGCCCAGACATCTCTGGACCCCCGCCCGTAATCTCTATGCGTCGAATGCAAACATCTCTGCATGGCGCTCCAAACAAATATGCGTCGATAGCCCAAACGTCTTTGGGCCCCCGCCCTCAATATGCGTCGATAGCCCAAACGTCTTTAGGCCCCCGCCCTCAATATGCGTCGATAGCCCGGATGTCTCCGAACCCCCGCCCTTAAATATGCGTCGATAGCCCGGATGTCTCCGAACCCCCGCCCTCATCACATAGTCCTTACTCATATCTTTGTATATACATATATATATATATATATGTACCGTCACTTAACATCACCCAATCATATCAATAATAGAATCCTCTAGACCCCTAGTTTCAGTTTACAATGAATGAACTAACTACCACGCAAGAATCGATTTCAAACACACAGAACATGTTTCGAAACTAAACGACAATAGAAAGAATTCTATTACTGGTTCGGGATTTACGGAATAGACCCTCATCTTAGCAATGTTGGGAAAGGCTCGGGACATGCCCAACAAACTTCGGTCCAGACTTTATCATGAATTAAGTATCAAATAATCCACACCTAAAGTCCACGATGGTTTCCTATGCATGAACCAATAAGGATTTAAGATATTTAGGTCGCTTGTGCCACAAGTAACAAATAATATCATTTGGCTAATAAGTGATGATGGAGTTGTGGAAACTTAGCTAACACGTGATGATTAAGGTAGAAGGTACGGGTGATCACGCATGCTTCTCCGGTGAAATAACATGATTCTCCAATGGATCCAAGCTTACAACGGTGTGGATCCGATCGGTGCCGCTGTGATGAGACGGTGGCTCCGTCTTTGTACGTCTCCTCCTCACGTCATACATATATATATATCTCAAGTTTGATGCGAGACAACAACACATAAGGCCTTTGACCACCGACGACGAGGCTGTCTCTATGCCATGGCGTGATGGCTCCAAGATGACGGCATAGGCGGTGGTGGCGTCACGGTGCAAGCGGTGGATCAGATTTTGGAGGTGAACGGTGGTTGCGTCTCGTCTCGGCTTCTCTGATATGCATACGCACACATGAAGAAGAAGTGACACATGAGAGATGAGCATAAGAGATGGGAATGAGATGAGGAAGAAGAAGATACACGAGATCATGGTGGAGGTCAAATGAGAAGCACGAGGAATATGGCGGCTGCTCACTACACCTTTTTATTATTTTAGGTCATGGGAAAGAGGATGCACGATTATATATGGTTTGGTTTCAGAAATAGATTGGTTTAATAACAAAATTAATGAAAATAAAAATTCCAAACCGGTTTAGGAAAATCCAGGTCGTTACATTCAGGTCTGCAAATAAGTCATCCTGACGCACCATTGCCTCTCTAAAGACAGGAAACTGCAACTTAGCATCTTTGATGACATATGTGACGTACGTTATTCTTTGCATGTAACTGTGTACAAAGTTGTTCATCTCATTCTTCTTGTTCTTGCAGAAATCCAGCAATTCGGAAATAGAGTTATAACAAGCCTGCATCTTGGGAAGGTGGTTCTTATCATGCAATTCCTACATAGGACCCAGGGCATCATGAGGTCTGAGAGATGTGGACATTTAACTAGACATACAATCATCCACAAGCTTCTTAACCGTATTGACATCTTTGCTGTTTCAATACAACACCGTCAGATAACAGAAGATTCCATATATATAAACGGGGCATATGAAAAGTGTTAGCACTTAGCAGTTTACGAAATGTACAAACCTGAGAGATTGCAATATGCTCTTTTACTCGTCAATGAAGCGTTCGTGATCCTTAACAGTCACTTCTAAGTTCTTCACTGATAAAGAAGCCCTGCAAGCAAACAACTCCTCTACCTTGCGCTTGAGCTCCACAAACATCTGCTGGAACTGGTGCAATCTTATTCTCAAATTGCCTGTGAGAGTGATAGGCTACAACAGCGTTACGTGCGGAGGAAGCAAAAGAAAGAAGAAAAGAAGAGGGAGGAAGCTGACGTGGCAATTTCAAACGTTTGAGAGGAATAAGCAAACACTCCTTTTCGTTTAGAGTCTTTGCCGTTATTACTTTCTGTTACTTTCTGTTACGAGAGAATAAAAGGGAACATAGAGAGACGAAGAAGGATTTATCATTTGTATTGTAAAGTGAGTCGAGAGACTTGAGGAGGATACGATTGGGTTAAGCCAACGTATCTTGTTTGCTTTCGTATACGAAGGATCGAGTTATCGTTGTTTGTGTGATCGAGTTTGTTTACAAGGAAATCGAGAGATTTAGTAGTTCAAACTTTATCAATTGGTGCGGTGAGCATTCACGATGGCGTTTATTGCCGTTTCTGACAGTCGATTGGATCATCTGGAACGTTCTGCGGACGAGTTGGAGAAGAAGGTCGATGTGATCTACGGAGGTTGGGAGAAGCTCACGCAGGCTAACGAGAAGAATGACGAACTTCTGGGGACCATTGATACTCGCTTAAGCTCTGTCGAGCTCAATTTACAGAGGATCACGACGGCGATAGAGAAAATCAACATGCGTGGGATGATAAGAGAACATAGTTAAGGAGGGTAGCTTTGATGAAGAAATTAAAGGCGAGATATATGCCTCTAATGAAGAAAAAATGAAGATGAGGCGATGCCTCTGATGAGGAAATATAGATCAAGAAGAAGGAGAAGAGGATGCAAATAATGAGGAAGAATCACAGATGGTGATGAAGAGAAAGATGAAGAAGAGGTAAGAAATTAGGATTGAAATTTATTCGTAACACTGTCTAAATTATCAATATTGTGTTGAATGAAAGAAGTGTAGGAGATTTATGGGTATCCCTCATCTAGAAAAGCTGAGACTAGTTCCGCTGACCCTCTTCTCTTGTCGTTGCTTTTACTTTGACTTGTCCGAAAGGCATGTATGCTCCTTCTTGTAGTTTCTAATCAATAATTTTTTTTGTCTCATGAATCCTTGCAACTCGTAATTCCCATTTACAATTTGCTTGAGAATATTTTACCACCAATCGTCAACGTTTTGACTTTTTAGTGATGATATGAAAGCATTCACTAAATGTAGTTCTATCGACCACCTCCTGAATTACTTATTACTTGAAAATTCATCATGCTTACTCATATTCAAACCGTCTTCCGAATCTTTTATATAGTGCGACAGGTGCCTGCTCAACATACTTATCAGTGGTTCGAACAACGGTATTTGTCTCCATAGTAGTATTCGTCTATACAGCGGTATCCTTCTCCATACCGGTATCCGTAACCACAAAGCTATCCGTCTTTTTTTTTATAATAAAGCGTATTTTCGTCATATCACACTTCATTAATTGATCAAAGGCATAGACGGTTACATAGACCTATAGGCAATTAGTCTATTAGGTGGGGGCATGCAAGATGATTTTCTAGACCAAATGTGATACTAAAAACGAGCGCAATTGCGAGAAGAGAGGATGGATTATTCTAATTAATTTCCGTGGGGCGCTAAGTGTTTCGGTTTTTCTCCATTAGTTATGTATTTTAAGATGTAGACTAAGGTTTGGGTCTTCAGGTTGGATTCGAACCGGTTTTTTTTAGGTCCAGACATTTGGATCCAACTACATACTAGAATTTTTTTGGTTCCGAGTTGGGTTCAGATCTATAATTAAAATACCTAAAAATACCATAATTTTTCGGGACAATATCAGGTCCGTATCGGGTTCGGGTATTTAGATTCTGAAGAAGATACCAAATACCAAGAATCCATCAAATTTAGCTATATATTTATCTAAACTTTTACAAATAACTAAAAATAAATTACTAATAATTAAAATAAAATATTTTTGTGCTCTAAATTTTACTTTCAAAACTTCATATTACTTAAAATTGCTACAAAAAAAAAGAAATATTGTTTACATAAAAGTATTTTAATAAAATGGTAAATTAAAATATAGAAAATATCGCATAAAAATCATAGTTTTATATATTTAATATTTTTAAATCGAGTGTGAACTGGTTTTTGGTTTTATGGTGTGGGGTCTAATATAATTGGGTTTTTTTCCGGGTCGAGTCCGTTTTTCTGGTTTGGATATTTGGGTCCAAGTAAATTGGCTAGGCCCAATGTATACCCACGACTCATATCCATAACAATAACTCTCTAACTGCCTTTTTAGATTTCGACTGCGACTCGAGAGTGCTATTCGCGAGCTGAGACGACGACGACGACGACGACGACGATGACGACGACGAAGACGACGATGAGGAAGACGATGAAGATCAATGTTACGGAGCTCAAGGTTGCTGTTCTCAGTCTCTCCATCGTGGTTCTTTGCGTGTTTACCGGCCTATACTTGAAGATAAAGGATGGTGCAATCCGGACTCCGGCGAACCTTACCGTTGTGGCCGGCGACGATGAGATCGGAAACGTGCGTCATCAAGATCCAGGCGAGTTGGAGTATTCATTGCCGGTGCTACTGAAGCAGTACTACTATGAAGACTCTTGTCCATCGGCCGAGAGGATTATCAGGCGAAGTATACGAGTCATGTACCGAGTGAAACCGAGCATAGCTCCGGCTCTAATCCGCCTTCTCTTCCATGATTGCTTCATCGAGGTACTGTGTTAAAATAAACATCCGCTTTATCAACCTTCGTAGACTAGGTTTATAGTGATAGCAGAGGTAATGATGGAGGTTTGTGAAATGTGAAACGAATCTTGAAACCATGTTTATGCTTACTGAAATGTTAGAGATCATATGGTAGGGCTGTGATGCTTCAGTGCTACTAGATTCCACTGAATCTTTGTGAAAATTTATAGTGATGATAGAGTTAATGATGGATGTTTGTGAGACGAATCTGGAAACCACTGTTGATGATGTTATTGTTTAGGGCTGGTGATGCTTCAATGCTACTAGATTCCACTGGTAATGATGGATGTTTGTGAGACGAATCTTGAAACCATATTGTTGTTTGTTTAGGGCTGTGATGCTTCAGTGCTACTAGATTCTACTGACTCCTTTACGTCGGAGAAGGAAGCGGCTCCAAACCTACTATCCTTGAAAGGGATGGACGTGATTGACCAAATCAAGACTGAACTAGAGAATGTTTGTCCCGGAGTTGTTTCATGCGCCGACGTCATTGCCCTGAGTGCCCGTGAATCAGTGAAAGTGGTTTGTGATTCTTCTTCCCTCTGTTCTTCTGGTTTATACAACTATTGATTGAGCATGTTGTTTTGATCATTTCTAGGCTGGTGGGCCAAGGTACCCATTGAAAACGGGAAGAAGAGATAGTTTGGTGGCTTTCAAGGATAGAGCTCAGCAAGAGCTTCCTTCACCTCATTCTTCCCTCTCTCAAATTCTTGCAAGCTTTCACGCCAAAGGATTCAGCGAGAGAGAAACCGTCTGTTTGTCTGGTATTTTTCTCACACTGTATCTCTCTCACTCTCTCTCTCTCTCTCTCTCTCTCTCTCTCTCTCTCTATTCTTGACTTGTTGGATTGGATTCTGATAATCTTTTTGTTGTTGTTGTTTGTCATTGAATCCCTTTCTTCTAATGCAGGAGCTCACAGCATAGGAGTCACGCACTGCAAATTCTTTGAGGACCGGCTATACAACTTCTCAGGAACCGGGAAGCCTGATCCTGAGCTCAATCCAGTGTTTCTCCAAGAGCTGAGAACCAAATGCCCCTCCTCTGCCTCCGCTTCTTCATGTCCATCTCAGCCCCCTGGCAATATTGTAGCACTGTCCAAGAGCCACTGCTCGGCAAAAAAAAACGGGGTGGTCGACATGAGTTTCAACCGTGAAGGAGGTGATCCTCAATTTGGCATCAGATACTACAAAAGGCTGCTGGAGAAGAAGGGAATTATGTTATCGGACCAGCAACTAATGGCCAGTGAAGAGTCGAAGAGATGGGTGAGGACCTACGCTACTGATGCACAGTTATTCAGACATGACTTCGCCTTAGCGATGATCAAGCTATCCGGATTGAAGGTCCTAACCGGTTCCAAGGGAACGGTTAGGACCAACTGCTCTTTACCTTAGCATGTTTCCAACCCTGGTTTTGTACATATTTCATCTATCACTCTCTGAATGTAATAATTGTAACTTTTTAAGCAAGTAAGACCTTCAACAAACTATAAGTGCATCATCAATCAATTTAGCCAATGTTGAACAAAAACTGCACTGATAGTACAAAAAAAAAAAAAATAATAAATAAATAAATACAAAGCACCAAAAACTTGAAACAAAGCCAAATAGGCTGGGGCATTATGTAAACAGCTTCTCTCCTGGTATATAATAGAGCATGTCTTTGAGTGACTATTAGCAATTTCACTCAGACAAGCGATTAGCTCGTCTCCTTGCTGTTTCACAAGCTTAACTTCTCGTCAATGCCAATACCATCCCCTGTTTCACTTCCCTTTGCAAGATTTCTCCCGACTATTGCATGTATCATGTCAGCTTTCTCACCTAGCTTCGCTTCCAACGCTTTGACCTGTTCTTCTATGTATGTTCATCGTGTTTTCCTCCTCTTCTTCATCCGTGTAGACTTCTACCACCGGCTTCTTCTCTTCCATGGTTTCTTATGATGGGTTGCTTCTGCACGTTTCCCTTTACTGTTTTCCAGAACTATGTTCCTCTGTGGCTCCTCTTCTGACTTTCTCCTATGTGGCGGGTTCTCCTTCATGACTACCCTTTGGATCCTGCAAAAGCTCAACCAAATGATTCAAGGGGTTAGCAATTACTGGCCCGGGCTACTCCAAATGCAGAAGTTAACTATACAGACAATATTCATCATTATGTATCTCAATGTACTGTTAAAGTCTTTGTCTATGCTCAACTTATTCTTTAGATTCCTAAAAAGGCTAAAAATGTTCTTCTTTGGTTAAGGAACCAAAGAAGAGAAGAGCTATTAGTGTGTGTACCGTACCTATCTCAGCAGTGACATCAAGAACGTCAAAGTCTTCTTGTTCTTCCGGGTCACTATCACTATCAGGTTCAGTCCCAGCTTTGTTCTCTTGGATCATCACAACCGCATTGATGGCTTGGAAAAGCTCGTTATCGACATTCCCAGGGAGATTCAGTTTCCTCCTCAAAGGACCAATACGAGTGTCCACTGCCTTGTTTCTGAGACTCACACTGCTTGATCAGGCTGTAATCAGAGACCAATGAATCCCATTTCCTCCTGCATTGATTTAGAGTTCTGTTTACATCCAAAGCGTGACAGTTCTCTGAGATCATTGTCCATTTCTGGAAGCTGGATAAAGCATTGGAACAATCTGATTCAACGGCAGCGATCTCGTTGACGAGGAATCAGACAGTCTTTGAGTGTCCAGTCCGGAGCAACTTGAGACCGTGTTCTCCGTGAACCAGAAGAAGTGCCTTCCTCCATCTTAGGTAAGTCACTGCATTATTTGGTTAACCAACACCTCACAACAAACCATACTGTTAAATTAATTAACAAAATGAACAAGAAGACAGACACATATACAACACATGGTAGTGATGTGTCTTTGCATGTTTTAAAAAGACACTATATACATGAGATGTGTATGCATACTAGATCAGAACTCAAATGAATCATAAGCAATGAGATTTCATGCATGATTTTTTGAGCTCTTTCGATTCATATTTTAGCTTGTAATTTCAAATGGTAACGAACTTTAGATCCGCCGAAGATGATATTCGACATTGTAGAAGTGGCGATCAAGAATTGAATAGAGAAGAGCATTTACCAGAGATAGAGATCCTCTCGTCCGGAAACTGTTTCTGGGGAACGACACAGTCCAAAGTCACTGTGATCCGACGCCGAGACAGGGAGTAGTAAGAGATCCTGTTTTAGATAAGCCCAAGCCCGTATCATGGAGAAAAAGTAAAAGATGTATCGTATCTGTCTACAAGCCCAAACTATGTTTTTTGTCGACTGCCCAACCTATTTTATCTAGTAGAAAAATAGTAGGCAGTTTTTATATACCAAAACTAGATTTTGACCAGTCCTTAAAAAAAGTTGGGTATATTTTTTGTATATTATAATTTATATATAATTAAAAATATTTTAATTTCCATTTTTTAAATCGAAAGTATATTTTAATTACTTTTTAGAAAAAATATAGCATATTCTGATTACCATATTCTGTTGAAGTTGTTATATTTAAGTAAGATATGAAAGATTATGAATGTAGATGGATAGTTGAGTAATATGGATAACTATAATTATCTTTTCTTTAATTAAATGGTATCATAATTTATATAATACACTAACAAACTTGAAACAGTCCAAAAATTAAATGACAACTTTCAATGGTAGATAAATTTAGGATTCTATTTTAATAGTGTATACTAGATTTTGACCCGCGCTTCCGAAGCGCGGATATTGTATCTTTTTCAAATAATATCAAATTTACATTTGTATGTTTCGGTGGCATATATGGTTCATATTAAATCGAGTATATTTGATTGTAATGGGGAGTATAGGGAGTTATACTTTTAACTGTTTCATGTTAAATCGAGCACCGTTATTGAGAAAGTTATCCAAGTTTTTGACATAGTGATTTTATATCAATTTACTTTAATAGTATTGAATATAGTCAAGAGTTTTAATACATATTTTGGGTATTAGTTAGAATATAAACGCAATTAGATGGGTTAGTAATACATATACACAATGGGCTTCAAAATTTCAAAATCTAAATTGTATAACTCACTTTGGGCTGTTTTGTTTAGTTGAACAAAAATATGGTATTTTCTATTTCGGGCTTTTAATTTTCGAAATTAAGTTTTTATATCTCAAAAAGTAATGTTAATTGGTGTAATTAAAAATAGTATGATATTAGTATAATTTTAAATAGCTTGTACTAAACCTAATGCCTTTATTATTGATTTGATTGATAGATGATGTAAAAAGCTGTATTTTTCTGATAAAAAAGTTCCATTCATAAAAGTTAAAAATAAAATAATATTCAATATTGAAAATTTTCAATATTAACAATTCACAATAACTTTCAATCAAATCCGAAATGAAGTACTCTAATTTCAAAAATATAATTATGATTATTCTCCTCGAAGGACTACATAACTTCTAGTACACGACTTTTACTAAATTGTATCAACTTATAACAATAATATAATTGCCTCATAATACATAGACAAATGTTTTAAAATAATTCAGTTTTATCTCACATTTAGAACATATTGTTCAATTTCGAAATTATGTTTTTATATCTCAAAAAGAAATGTAATTGCTGTAATTAAAAATAGAATGATATTAGTATAGTTTTAAATAGTTGTACTAAACCTAATGTCTTTATTATTGATTTGATTGATAGATGACTTAAAAGCTGTATTTTTAATTATTCTGATAAAAAGGAGTTTTATTCATAGAAGTTAAAAAGAAATAATATTCATTATTGAAATTTTCAATATTGACAATTCACAATAACTTTCAATCAAATCCAAAATGAGTACGTTAATTTCAAAATATAATCATGATTATTCTCCTCGAAGGACTACATAACTATAGTAGACGACTTTTACTATTGTATCAAACTATGACAATAATATAATTGCCTCATAATACCTAGACAGATTTAAAATAATTCAGTTTTATCTCACATTTAGAACATATTTTTAGATATGTTCAATTTTCGAAATTCAGTTTTTATATCTCAAAAAAAATGTAATTGTTGTAATTAAAAATAGTATGATATTAGTAATAATTATAAATAGTTGTAGTAAACCTAATTCTTTTATTATTGATTTTGATTGATAGATGACTTAAAAGGCTGTATTTTAATTTTTCTGATAAAAGGAGTTTTATCATAGAAGTTAAAAAAGAAAATGATATTCATTATTGAAAATTTTCAATATTGAAAATTCACAATAACTTTCAATCAAATTCGAAATGAAGTACTCTAATTTCAAAAATATAATCATGTTTATTTCCCTCGAATGACTACATAACTTCTACTACAGACTTCTACTATATTGTATCAACTTATAACAATAATATAATTGCTCATAATACCTAGACAGATTTAAAATAATTCAGTTTTATCTCACATTTAGAACCATATTTTTAGATATGTTTAATTTTCAAAATTCAGTTTTTATATCTCAAAAGTAATGTTAATTGTTGTAATTAAAAATAGTATGATATTATTATAATTTTAAATAGCTGTTCTAAACCTAATACCTTTATTATTGATTTTGATTGATAGATGGCGTAAAAGGCTGTATTTTAGATAGATATCTACATCTCATAATGTCACATATATTATGAGATAATTAACAATATACACACTAATACTTTTAAAACTAATTTTATAAAGTGGCTTAAAACAGCATTCCGATCAGCCCGAGAATGAGTTTAATTTGAATGAAGAACAACCTTTTTCATATGAGGATTGTGAGTAGTCGTGAAAAAGATGGAAGAACATTCGATACTCCAACAGCTTCTGAGGTTGCTGCTTTAATCTCAGGTGATTTTAATTTGGATATAGACAAGTGTGACATTGTTTTACAAGAAAAACAAATTGGGTGGTTTAAAAGGATTAGTGAGATCCATCCTTCTTACCTTGCACTTCAATATCCTCTCAGTTACATATGGTGGAAGATGGTTTCAGACCTGGAATAAAAAAAAGAGCACACCAACAACCGAGAAGCTAAAGAGCGATCATATTAGTATGAGACAATGGTTTGCTTTCCGACTTCAAGAGAGAGATTAGGAATGTAATACTCTTCTAACACTCAAGAAGATTGTTTCAGCAGTTTCTGGTTGACGCATTTACTATAATTGAGATGAGAGAGAGAGAGAGAGAGAGATCGAAATCGTGTATTGTGTTATTCATAAAGTACAAGGGTGTTCCCTTTATATAGAGATTACAATACACCGTCATAAAGATAAATGGAAAGAGTACAAATCCTATTGCAACTAAGAAAATGAAAATATCCAAAACCAATATGGAAAAATTTCTCTAGCCGCCTAACCCTAACCCATTAGGTCTAGGTTTAATAAACCTCTATGCAATAGGTTATGGTCGGTCCGGTTATGGGTCATCCAAAATTGTTTCATAACAATATTATATAGTTCTATTAATCCCCTTTTAGTAGTTTTTTACTTAAGGCCCAACAAATTTAGTGGTTCTATTACTAATTCTAGTGCTAGATAATTGAAGGAAACATTAAATATGTATCATTGTTATGTATACCAGTGATGCTGGTAAAACAATTGTGATGGGAAAGTTACAAAATCTACTATATTAAAATAGAGTTCTATTTTTATCTAGTTACAAATAGTCTAGGTATAACCATTACCTAGATTTTCTATTATTTCTATTTCTACATAACTTGAATATTATTAAATATATATACTAGCCTAAAATTAAGGAACTAAATAATTATTTGATTTATGAACTTAGTTATAAATTTAATAATATAGAACTACTTCGAATTTTGATATGTGATCTAAATGTTGTCATTTAAGTTTGGACCTATTAACATTTTATTAGGAAAAATATAACACTCATTAGTATATTAGATTAAACTATACAAATAATTTCTCCTTCTAATAAAAGGAACGACTACCCATAATAAATTCTTCATCTGCATATGCTCAGCATAAATAATTATATCTGAAATATTCGACAGTTCATTAATACAACTGTCTTATAACTCTTTACAATGTATTATAATTTACAACATTTACACAATATGTATAACACATTTTATTTGTTTCTTCTTCTCCTCATTGTCTCCATGTTTGAATCTGTGGAAGTTGTGAAGGTCCTCATTGGAAATAATCTGATCTATAAACATTTGTTTCTTCTTTTCCAAGACTTCTCTTCGTAAAGAAAGAAAGATATTTTGGTTCCCTGCAAAAGAAAGAAAACAGAAATAATATTTCTTATAGGCAATGAAGCTTTGGTTTAAAACAAAAGGACACATGATCACATTTTGCATATACAAATATCATTATACACGAGCTGACTTTTGATTATTGACTTTCATTTTAACACAATCCAATCGTTTTTACGAGGCCACCCATACTGGATATCTTGCACTAAGTTGTTCATTATTTGAAAGTGACTGCAAAGAAATGAAAACAGATTCATGCATATTAGAAAACCTTGAATCATTGCTTCATAATAAAATACCCTAATCTATTTTATTGAGTAAATGTATCAAATGAAATTATAAACATTTCCATATGAATTTATATCGTTAATGTTTTTTAAACTTAAGATTCCTAACAATCTTAACTGAACAAACAAAAAAATTCCTTTATTTTAACAAAAAAATAGAAACGATTTTTATCTCATCTTCCTATAATTTTAAAACTCTAAAATTATTATCTAAAACAACAAAAGTATTTCCTAACATTATGCTAACAAAAAAAAGACAGAAACGAATTACTTTAAGATCATTATAAACTTTAATAAAACTAATTTAATATTGTTAGAATTACTATCACCAAAGATTTTTTTTGTAAATGTAACCTAAACAAATGATAATAACAAGAAATCAAGTAATTTTTTCGTAAAAATCTTAACAAAAATAAGTATCAATTCCGCCATATCCAGGTTATGCGGTAATCATACTAAAATTATACCATAATTTCTATCTGAACATAACCTAACCTAATCTCAACACTATAAATATATTATTCACTCACCCACGTTTTTCATTCACAGCTATAAACGTTCAAGCAAAAACCTTAATTCACCCTTTCTCCATCCAAAGATTGCTTCTGATACAAACACTCATGTATCTTCTTTGGGTAAAAGATCATCTATGTAACAGTTTATACAGCTTCTGTGAATTCTTTCTTTATTTTTGGATTTTTTTCAGTATTTGGCTCTTAAATACCTTACAAGGAAAACTTGCTGAGAAGTGACGTTTTCTCATTTGGTGTTGTACTTTTGCAGCTCATAAAAGGGCCATGACATGTTGATGCAAACAATCCATATGTTGATGACAACTTAGTTGACTGGTACCTACTTACTATGAATTGCAATATTAGTCTAAAATTATTTCAACTTTAACTATTGTAAGAGGTGAATGTTATGCGTGAATAATGCAAACATGCACAACCATTGGTTACAGAGCATATAAGCAGGAGACTTGAGGGTTTGACTAATAAAATATTAATAATTAGTATGATGTGCTACAGCTTGTGTTTCGCCGCAGACCTCACATGAGCCAAGTACTTCATCCTCTCTCTTAGGAGTCAGCCATTAATCTTCTTTTTACTTTGCAAAATACAGAATAGTCTTAGTTAGCAAAAAAAATACAGTATATCTTAAGTATATGTGTTAAATATTTTTGGTATGTAAAACGAGAAGATTGTGAGTGCTTTGGACAGAAACGTACCACTATCAGATCTTAACGAAGGGATGAGACCGGGTCAAAGCAATCTAACAGCTCATATGGAGAAAGCATTGACTAAGATTCTGCCGATACAATGATGAAAAGAAGGAGTTTAGTAAATATGGCACTTGGAACTAAAGAGTACGACACGGTCTGGGAGTACACTAATCCAACCAGTAGTACGGATGTACCTGTCAAGTTCTAGCAACGAGGTCCAAACCACACGTCAAATGGAGATGTGTAAGTTTAAATGAACCAGTCAGGTTATAGTGAATCATGTCTTTAAACCATAGAGAGGAGAGGAGTTTGCAAGTTTTTTGGATTCTTTTTTTTTAATTAACGGTAAAGAATTGAGAAAATTGTCTTACTCAAAATGAAACCACTAAATTGTTTTCCTTTTGCTTCTTTCTTCTTAGAAGTTGTGTAATATTATTTTGAATATTATTCTTTCATTGGGATTTATAGTAGAAATGTTGTTTGTTTTTGTTGTGTCTTCCAAATCTCTTCCTGATCTACGTAGATTGTAGATTTTAAACAGTTGATAGATTTTAGAAACAAGTCAATAACCAAAACAACTTACATGTAGACAATGCTTACATGCTAACTATAATTTAAGAGTTAAGACCTATGAAAATAATTCAATTCATCCGAACAAAAACAAAAATGTATAACACTAAATTTAAAATTATATAATCAAGTCATGTAACTTTTATATAAAATATTATTAATAATTATAAATGAAAAATTCCGCGCGAACGGGGATAATCAATTCAATTTATATTACACTAAAATTTAAATAAATAATTAATTATATTTTATTTACTAATATAAAATAATTATATATGCTTACAACTGAGTATATACGCATCAGTTTTTTAGTTTGAATTCGATTCGAACTTCAGATTACATATTTTATACCAAAGTTTACTTCAAATAAATAAAAAATCATTATATAAAACTTTCATCAAAAATTATCCGCGCTTTAGCGCGGGTTAGAATCTAGTTAGTCTTATTTCTAAGCATAGGTGGTCTGGTTCAAGTTCGGTTTCTATTAGAATTTTCATTTTTGGGGCATAAAATTTTGACGCAGTTAAGATACTTTTGAAGTTCTGTTCGGATGCGATCTGGTTTTATTAAATTCTCAAATTCTTGTTTATTATTTTGTGTCTTGCTACAGTTTTTAAAATTTAATCTCAATAGCTCTTTTATTTTATTTTATTTTCTGTTCACACAGTGATTTTTTTATTGAGATTCTGTTTTTTTTTTTTTTACTAACAACATACTGTGTTTTTCTTATTTACTTTTGATGAAAGACAATTCTTTTGTTGTTTTGAATATACTCATATGAAAAAAATTGACATTATAGTGTTGAACTATGGCAAGACAAGTAACTTCACTGATTATTCAAAGCACCAAAAACTTGAAACAAAAGCCAAACATGCTGAAACAGAAAGCACCCACAAAATGGGATGATGAAGTCTCATATCAGACCCTAAGGGAGAGAGCTGGTCCTTCAGCCAATTCTTCGGACCCCCTGTGGCCACATATGACTGATACTAAGTTGTGATCACTCCTGACACTAGCTGCAATCTCTGTTACAAGTACCATCAATGTGTTCCAGAGTCCATGCATCGAGGTCTTAGGAAGTATTTCTTTTACATAATTGCATATATAAAGATAGGATAACATTTAGAAAAGAAAAAAAGAAAAAGAAAGAGTACGTCGGTACGTATTAACATCCTAATATGTATATATATAGGATTATTCAAAGGGTTATATAACATTTGGTGCGAAAAAGCTTATGTATGGTGAATCACGCACATGATGGTAAAGCTATTTTTTAATCAAATGCATGACGGTAAGATTATTTTTTTTTTCTTCTAAAAATGCATTATGTCAATATGATATCAATGACCGAAAAGATGATCATAATCATGGATTTAACTCCTTTTTTTTTTTTTAAACTCTCTTTGCTCCTTGAATATTTTCAAAGAATAATAATAATCAAACATATCATGAAAATATCATAGAGGGGTTTTAGTAAAGCAAAACAAACAATCTTTTTCCATGAGCTCCTCTTTAGACCTCAGTTATTGAGGCTAAACTAAGAGACCATCTAAAGATACTATTTCACCTGAAAAAATAGAGTTTTGCCATCTTCTTTAAAAGCTTCTTAGAGCATGTCCATCAAGGGGTTCCTAAGGGGTTCTTAACCCAAAAAGGTAGTGGGTCCTACATTTTTTTTAAGAACCCGTCTCTAAAAACCCTTAGTTTAGAACCGTCTCTTGCACTGTTTCGTGGACCTTACTGCCACGTGGCGGTCCACGATTGGTTTATTTTTTTTTTAATTTTTTTTTAGAAATCAGAAAAGTTTAAAAAAAAAAAATTTAAGAACCCTCTAGGGGTTCTTATGGATGGAGATGGTCAATGTGTCCGTGAAGTTGTAAAAATAATAATAAAAGAAACAAATGGCAGTAGTTCACTTTACATCTCATCTTCTTGTCTTTATCATGGTCTTCTGTTTCTCTAGCTCCGTTGTTCTTTCGTCAGAAACACCGGCTCTGGTTCTCAAGCTCATTCACCCTAACCAAATCTATTCTCATAAACATCAGCATGCGGACAAAGCATCGGTTGCACGTCTAGACTACTTGCAAGCCATGGCCACAGGGGATATTCTCGCACACGTTTACCCAAACGCACCACCAGCGTACTTGGTGAACGTATCAATTGGCAGTCCACCAGTTGGTCAACTTCTACACATGGATACCGCTAGTGGTCTTTCATGGCTACAATGCCGTCCTTGCACCAACTGTTATTCACAAATCACTCCCATTTTCGACCCTTCAAAATCGAATACTTACCGCAAGGAATATTGCGAACCCTCTGACGACATACCTAAACTAACCTTTGATGCCAAAACCAGAACTTGCCGGTACTCGACCAAATATGTAGACGATACAGGGAGCAGAGGTACACTAGCTAGATAAACGCTCACGCTCAGTACTATCTACGGTAAATACTAATACACGGGATTGACAGATAATTGGCCATAGCTGCATATTAAAATCCTGCAAAACTACCAATTTCTCATGTTTGACTACAATACTTTAAACCAAAAAAAATGATTTAGTCATTCCTTTAGACTATCACTAAAACCTAGATACCTTCACATATATCACCAGTAAATTTTATATAAATTAATAATATTGGAACTAAGAAATTTTATTAATTTATAGTTATTAATTTATAAAAAAATGTATTTTTATTTTCTATTTTTAGATGTATTGTTTAAAAATAAAATAAATATTTGATTTTAATATATGTATATTAATTTTTGTTAATTTAACATTTATATTGATTTATATATTATTTGGTGTATATAAAATATGTTTCATAAAATTTAAATATGATATCACACGGGAAAAATTAGCAATCTAAATTAATTCGAACAATTGTTTCTTTTAGGTATAAAATGTATTTTATAATATTGTGACTTTTTATTGTAAAATCAAAGGTTGAGTCTTTTCATTATAAAAGAGAAACTTTTTTTTTAAATGTTAAAATACTTGATAAATGTGTTTCAAAAATATATATTAGTTTTAAGAGTTGTGTCTTTTTATTATGCGATAAAGTATCTTTTATTAACACGTATTTATTCATAATAAATTGTAAAATAATATTTTAAAATAACTACTACAAATCTGGAAAGTCATGAATAATATAGATTATTATGACATTTTCGGTGGTGACACGTTTGCACATCTTTGGTAATGATACATTTGCACTCATTTGATAATAATACGTTTGCCCATTTTCACTCACAACATATTCACACCTCTTCAAACATGACATGTTCGCACCCTTCGAAAACTGCACGTTTACACCCATTCAGACACATCATGTTCGCATCCCTTCTAATACAAAATGTTTGTATCCCTTCGGAAACAAAATGTCTGCAACCCCTTTGGACTCAAAATATTTGCTCATTTTCAGACACGAAATATTCACACTTTTTCAGCCACAAAATATTCGAACCTCTTCGACAATAAAATGTTCACCACCTCTTGGGTAATGATCCATTGTAATTTTTGGTGTTAAGAATTATAAATCTTATCTAATCTTTGCGATGTTTGGTTATCAATCATTACAATATTTGATTGCAGTCATTACAATATTTGGTTATCAACCGTTGTAATCTTTCGTCATCTATTTAAGAAATTGTTGGCAATGACAAATCACAACAAAAAATCACATCAATCACAAATAGAGTAGAAAATAGAGAGCTTCACTCTCGAATGACTTTCACTGATTTTTGAAGAAACACGTAGAAACATAAAAAGCTTTCTTTGTTATTCTTGTATCTTATACTAAGTTTGAAACTTGTCATTGAGAACCGATAAAATTCTAGATTGTTTATATCTTAATAACACCTCATCCTATATATTATTTAAAGATTCCATAAAACCGTTAATAAATTGAAAAAGTAAATTCATAATTTATCAATTTAATTGATTTTATTTAATTATTATGTTAATATAATAAAATGTTGGTGTTTTTAAGAACTTTTCTGCAAATTCAATATAATATTATAAATGAGAAAGATCATATTAATAAATTAACATATTTTTACAAGATCAAATATGATATACGTTCTTTACGAAATGAGTTCCCGTGCGATATCGCACGGGTTCTTTTCCTAGTAGTGATAATAACTAAAGTAATTATTTTAATTAGAAACCCTTTCGCCCATTAGTTATTATAGTAATTAGAAACAGATAATTTAAAATAATTAAAATATAATTATTTTTATTCACCCATTGAACATGCAGAAAATGATGAACATGCAGCGAATGATGAAGAGAACGTAGTTGAGGAGGGTGGCTTTGATGAAGAAATTAAAGGCGACGCGTCTACCTCTGAAGAAGAGGAAAATGAAGGTGATGCGGATGCCTATGATGAGGAGAATAAGGTCAAGAAGAAGGAGAGAAGGATGCAAACGACAAGGAAGAATAACGAGATGGTGATGAAGAGAAAAGGGAAAAAGAGGTAACACATTAGGATTAAAATTTGATTCGTAGTTCTGTTTGAATTATCAATGTTGTGTTGAATGAAATAAGTATAGAAGTAAGATTTATGGAAATCCCTCATTTAAAAAAGCTGAGACTAGTTCCGCTGACCCTCTTCTCTTGTCGTTGCTTTTACTTAGACTCGTCCGAGAGCATGTATGCTTCTTCGTGTAGCTTCTAATCGAGAATTTTTTTGTCTAAGGAACCCTTGCAGCTCGTAATCCCCCTTTAGAGTTTGCTTCAGAATATTTTACCACCAATCGTCTATACTCTGATTTCTAGTAATATAATGAAAGCATTCACTAAATGACGCTCTATCGAAAACCTCTTGAATTACCTTCTTACTTGGAAATTCGTCATTCTTACTTAGAATCAAAACGTCTTCCCATTCCTCTATATAGTGACTAGCTTCTGTGACAGGTGCCTACTCAACATACTTATCAGTGGTTGGAACAAAGGTATCCGTCTCCACAACGGTATCCGTCTCCATACCGGTATCCGTATCCACAGCGGTATCCGTTTCCAAACTCGTATTTGTATCCACATAATTATCTCATTTTGAATCATCATCATTCTCAGCCTCTATCACCTCATTCTGTTCATTTTCCTGCTTGTCTTCTACGTACAGAGTAATAACAGTAGGTCTGATTTCATCCTTAATTGCCTGCAACTCGTCGTAATTCATACCAAACAAATTTTCCCCACTCTCGAAAGTTGGTATAGCTGTTCCGTTCTATCACTAGGCTCCACAAGCAAATACATCTTTGGTTCTGTTTATCGGTGGACGTTAAGTAACAAAAGATCTGCATCGTCAATAATAGTTAAAGGTTGCTCACGTATGACCACCATAGGAATGTAGCTCATTTACAGTTTATCGTTACGTTCATCCAACGCAAGCTTCTTATACATCCTATTTTCTATCATTGACAAAGTCATATCCTCCACTGATGTCTTCAAAGTTATATTAAACATGCGGTCCTTGAATTTAAAATGTATGCTGACATGATTTTTCATTGTATCGTGCGAAAGAATGGAACAAACTCAATAAACTGAGTAAAATTATCCAAAGTTATACTAGTGGTTCCGCGACGTATCTAGTTATCCACAGTTATGCCAGTAGTTCAACGTTATACAGTTTTACTACAATTATCAAAAACAAATTGAATTGGTTTCGGATGCTGATCGATCTAGCCCTGAATATGCTGCTTATCCCCACCATTCAACCACTGAAATGCATTATATACCAATTTTTATATTAATCGACCAGAAACGAAAAAAATGATGTTGTGCATTACTTCTAATTCGAATTTAATTACATTTAAACCCATATTTTTCCGATTAAAGCGCGAGAGAGTACAACTTACCTGCAATTCAATCCGCCTCAAAGGAATGCTAGACATCGGTAAAGAACTCGTCCATGGCGACTGACGGCAGCGCTACATAAGCTTTCGGGAGAGAGGTGAAGAGGACGAGCTGCAGGATAAAGGAGAAGGAGCTAGGGAGCTGCCATATGATTAATTTCTTTTTCTACTTTTCATTTTTTTTATCAATCAAGATTGCTATTCGAGATTAGGTTTTATCAATCAATCTAGCATCCTAACTTTCAAATCACTCAATAAGATCAATCAATTTCAAGTATATGCAATTCAGATTCAATTAGGGTTTATCAATTAGGGTTATGTCAAAACGGATCAATCAACCTAACATTCGATTAGGGTTTAGAGTATAAATAAAAAAAATCAATCTAATCAACCTAGCAATTGAATTATAACCTCAAAGCAATCGGATCAACAAAAATCAAACTAGTAGATATAAGATTTTAGGGTTTTAGCAATCGATTAGGTTTTAGATCAAAACAATCAACCATGTAAAACAATCAATCTATCCAGCAACCTAGCATGCTTTCTAAGTTCCCAAAATCGGTTTGGTGTTTTAGTTTTAACATTAGTTCATTCGATTTAGGGTTTGAGATTCTATGGTTTATCGAGTTTACCTTTTTCTTCTGTCGGGTTGGATGGACCACCAAGGGAGATTTATTGCACGGACAAGAGGAGATCGTTCTGATTCACGGACTGGTACACGGATCAGGATCGACTAAAGTAGGCTTGGTTGTTGATGGTTGAAATCGGATCAAGCTATGGAGGTTTCACGAACAAGTATGATCGAAGTTTAGCTTATGGATTTAAGAAGCAAACCCGTGCTGATAATGTGTTGTAAACTTAGAGAGAGAGAAAGAGAGAGATGGAAATCGTGTATTGTGTTATTCATAAAGTGCAAGGGTGTTCCCTTTATATAGGGATTACAATACACCGTCATAAAGATAAATGGAAAGAGTACAAATCCTATTGCAACTAAGAAAAGGAAAATATCTAAAACCAATATGGAAAAAGTTTCCTCTAGCCGCCTAACCCTAAACCCATTAGGTCTAGGTTTAATAAACTTCTATGCAATAGGTTATGGTCGGTCCGGTTATGGGTCATCCACAATTGTTTCATAACAAAATTATAGTTCTATTAATCCCTTTTAGTAGTTTTTTACTTCAGGCCCAAACAAATTTAGTGGTTCTATTACTAATTCTAGTGCTAGATAATTGAGGGAAACATTAAATATGTATCATTGTTATGTAATACCAGTGATGCTGGTAAAACAATTGTGATGGGAAAAGTTACAAAATTAGTCTTATTTCTAAGCATAGGTGTTCTGGTTCAAGTTCGGTTTCTATTAGAATTTTCATTTTTGGGGCATAAAATTTTGATGCAGTTAAGATACTTTTGAAGTTCTTTCGGATACGATCGAGTTTTCTCAAATTCTCAAATTCTTGTTTATTATTTTGTGTCTTGCTACAGTTTTAAAAATTAATCTCAATAGCTCTTTTATTTTATTTTTTTTCTGTTCACACAGTGATTTTTTATTGAGATTCTGTTTTGTTTTTCTTTTTTTACTAACAACATACTGTGTTTTTCTTATTTACTTTTGATGAAAGACAATTCTTTTGAATATACTCATATGAAAAAATTGACATTATAGTGTTGAACTATGGCAAGACAAGTAACTTCACTGATTATTCAAAGCCACCAAAAACTTGAAACAAAAGCCAAACATGCTGAAACAGAAAGCACCCACAAAATGGGATGATGAAGCCTCATATCAGACCCTAAGGGAGAGAGCTGGTCCTTCAGCCAATTCTTCGGACCCCCTGTGGCCACATATGACTGATACTAAGCTGTGATCACTCCTGACACTAGCTGCAATCTCTGTTACAAGTACCATCAATGTGTTCCAGAGTCCATGCATCGAGGTCTTTGGAAGTATTCCTTTTACATAATTGCATATATAAAGATAGTATAACATTTATAAAAAGAAAAAAGAAAAAGAAAGAGATAGTCGGTACGTATTAACATCCTAATATGTATAGGATTATTCAAAGGGATATTTAAGTAAAATATGAAAAATTATGAATGTAGATTGATAGTTGACTAATATGGATAATTATAAATATTTATTTTTAATTAAATGGTACTATAAAATATATTATACACTAACAAACTTGAAACAGTCCACAAATTAAATGACAACTTTCAATGGTAGATAAATTTAGGACTCTATTTTAATAGAATATACTAGATTTTGATCCGCGCTTCCGAAGCGCGGGTATTGTATCTTTTTCAAATAATATCAAATTTACATTTGTATGTTTCGGTGGCATATATGGTTCATATTGAATCGAGTGTATTTGATTGTAATGGGGAGTATAGGGAGTTATACTTCTAACTGTTTCATGTTAAATCAAGCACCGTTATTGAGAAGTTGTCCAAGTTTTTGATATAGTGATTTTATATCAATTTACTTTAATAGTATTGAATATTGTCAAGAGTTTTAATACATATTTTGGGTATAAGTTAGAATCTAAACGCAATTAGATGGGTTAGTAATACATATACACAATGAGCTTCAAAATTCCAAAATCTAAATTGTATAACTCACTTTGGGCTGTTTTGTTTAGTTGAACAAAAAATATGGTATTTTCTATTTCGGGCTTTTAATTTTCGAAATTAAGTTTTTATATCTCAAAAGTAATGTTAGTTGGTGTAATTAAAAATAGTATGATATTAGTATAATTTTAAACAGCTATACTAAACCTAATGCCTTTATTATTGATTTGATTGATAGATGGCGTAAAAATCTGTATTTTTCTGATAAAAAACAGTTTCATTCATAAAAGTTAAAAAGAAAATAATATTCAATATTGAAATTTTTCAATATTGACAATTCACAATAAATTTCAATCAAATCCGAAATGAAGTACTCTAATTTCAAAAATATAATCATGATTATTCTCCTCGAAGAACTACATAACTTCTAGTACACGATTTTACTAAATTGTTTCAACTTATAACAATAATATAACTGCCTCACAATACATAGACAAATGTTTTAAAATAATTCAGTTTTATCTCACATTTAGAACATATTTTTATATATGTTCAATTTTTGAAATTAAGTTTTTATATCTCAAAAAGAAATGTAATTGTTGTAATTAAAAATAGTATGATATTAGTATAATTTTAAATAGTTGTACTAAACCTAATTCTTTTATTATTGATTTTAATTGATAGATGACTTAAAAAGCTGTATTTTTTAATTTTTCTGATAAAAAGGAGTTTTATTCATAGAAGTTAAAAAGAAAATGATATTCATTATTGAAAATTTTCAATATTGAAAATTCACAATAACTTTCAATCAAATCCGAAATGAAATACTCTAATTTCAAAAATATAATCATGTTTATTTCCCTCGAATGACTACATAACTTCTACTACACGACTTCTACTATATTGTATCAACTTATAACAATAATATAGTTGCCTCATAGTACCTAGACAGATTTAAAATAATTCAGTTTTCTCTAACATTTAGAACATATTTTTAGATATGTTCAATTTTTGAAATTCAGTTTTTATATCTCGAAAAGTAACGTTAATTGTTGTAATTAAAATAGTATGATATTATTATAATTTTAAATAGCTGTTCTAAACCTAATACCTTTATTATTGATTTTGATTGATAGATGGCGTAAAAGGCAGTATTTTTAGATAGATATCTACATCTCATAATGTCACATATATTATGAGATAATTAACAATATACACACTAATACTTTTAAAACTAATTTTATAAAGTGGCTTAGAGCAGCATTCCGATCAGCCCGAGAACGAGTTAATTTGAATGAAGAACAACCTTTTCATATGATGATTGTGAGTAATCGTGAAAAAGATGGAAGAACATACGATACTCCAACAGCTTCTGAGGTTGCTGCTTTAATCTCAGGTGATTTTAATTTCGATATAGACAAGCGTGACATTGTTTTACAAGAAAAACAAATTGGGTGGTTTAAAAGGATTAGTGAGATCCATCCTTCTTACCTTGCACTTCAATATCCTCTCAGTTACATATGGTGAAGATGGTTTCAGACCTGGAATAAAAAAAGAGCAACACCAACAACCGAGAAGCTAAAGAGCGATCATATTAGTATGAGACAATGGTTTGCTTTCCGACTTCAAGAGAGAGATTAGGAATGTAATACTCTTCTACACTCAAGAAGATTGTTTCAGCAGTTTCTGGTTGACGCATTACTATAATTGAGATGAGAGAGAGAGAAAGAGATGGAAATCGTGTATTGTGTTATTCATAAAGTACAAGGGTGTTCCCTTTATATAGAGATTACAATACACCGTCATAAAGATAAATGGAAAGAGTACAAATCCTATTGCAACTAAGAAAATGAAAATATCCAAAACCAATATGGAAAAAATTTCCTCTAGCCGCCTAACCCTAAACCCATTAGGTCTAGGTTTAATAAACCTCTATGCAATAGGTTATGGTCGGTCCGGTTATGGGTCATCCAAAATGTTTCATAACAATATTATATAGTTCTATTAATCCCCTTTTAGTAGTTTTTTACTTAAGGCCCAAACAAATTTAGTGGTTCTATTACTAATTCTAGTGCTAGATAATTGAAGGAAACATTAAATATGTATCATTGTTATGTAATACCAGTGATGCTGGTAAAACAATTGTGATGGGAAAAGTTACAAAATTAGTCTTATTCTAAGCATAGGTGGTCTGGTTCAAGTTCGGTTTCTATTAGAATTTTCATTTTTGGGGCATAAAATTTTGACGCAGTTAAGATACTTTTGAAGTTCGGTTCGGATGCGATCTGATTTTATCAAATTCTCAAATTCTTGTTTATTATTTTGTGTCTTGCTACAGTTTTTAAAATTTAATCTCAATAGCTCTTTTATTTATTTTATTTTCTGTTCACACAGTGATTTTTTTATTGAGATTCTGTTTTTTTTTTTTTTTTTACTAACAACATACTGTGTTTTTCTTATTTACTTTTGATGAAAGACAATTCTTTTGTTGTTTTGAATATACTCATATGAAAAAAATTGACATTATAGTGTTGAACTATGGCAAGACAAGTAACTTCACTGATTATTCAAAGCACCAAAAACTTGAAACAAAAGCCAAACATGCTGAAACAGAAAGCACCCACAAAATGGGATGATGAAGTCTCATATCAGACCCTAAGGGAGAGAGCTGGTCCTTCAGCCAATTGTTCGGACCCCCTGTGGCCACATATGACTGATACTAAGTTGTGATCACTCCTGACACTAGCTGCAATCTCTGTTACAAGTACCATCAATGTGTTCCAGAGTCCATGCATCGAGGTCTTAGGAAGTATTTCTTTTACATAATTGCATATATAAAGATAGGATAACATTTAGAAAAAGAAAAAAAGAAAAAGAAAGAGTACGTCGGTACGTATTAACATCCTAATATGTATATATATAGGATTATTCAAAGGGTTATATAACATTTGGTGCGAAAAAGCTTATGTATGGTGAATCACGCACATGATGGTAAAGCTATTTTTAATCAAATGCATGACGGTAAGATTATTTTTTTTTCTTCTAAAAATGCATTATGTCAATATGATATCAATGACCGAAAAGATGATCATAATCATGGATTTAACTCCTTTTTTTTTTTTTTTAAACTCTCTTTGCTCCTTGAATATTTTCAAAGAATAATAATAATCAAACATATCATGAAAATATCATAGAGGGGTTTTAGTAAAGCAAAACAAACAATCTTTTTCCATGAGCTCCTCTTTAGACCTCAGTTATTGAGGCTAAACTAAGAGACCATCTAAAGATACTATTTCACCTGAAAAAATAGAGTTTTGCCATCTTCTTTAAAAGCTTCTTAGAGCATGTCCATCAAGGGGTTCCTAAGGGGTTCTTAACCCAAAAAGGTAGTGGGTCCTACCATTTTTTTTAAGAACCCGTCTCTAAAAACCCTTAGTTTAGAACCGTCTCTTGCACTGTTTCGTGGACCTTACTGCCACGTGGCGGTCCACGATTGGTTTATTTTTTTTTTTAATTTTTTTTTTTAGAAATCAGAAAAAGTTTAAAAAAAAAAAATTTAAGAACCCTCTAGGGGTTCTTATGGATGGAGATGGTCAATGTGTCCGTGAAGTTGTAAAAATAATAATAAAAGAAAACAAATGGCAGTAGTTCACTTTACATCTCATCTTCTTGTCTTTATCATGGTCTTCTGTTTCTCTAGCTCCGTTGTTCTTTCGTCAGAAACACCGGCTCTGGTTCTCAAGCTCATTCACCCTAACCAAATCTATTCTCATAAACATCAGCATGCGGACAAAGCATCGGTTGCACGTCTAGACTACTTGCAAGCCATGGCCACAGGGGATATTCTCGCACACGTTTACCCAAACGCACCACCAGCGTACTTGGTGAACGTATCAATTGGCAGTCCACCAGTTGGTCAACTTCTACACATGGATACCGCTAGTGGTCTTTCATGGCTACAATGCCGTCCTTGCACCAACTGTTATTCACAAATCACTCCCATTTTCGACCCTTCAAAATCGAATACTTACCGCAAGGAATATTGCGAACCCTCTGACGACATACCTAAACTAACCTTTGATGCCAAAACCAGAACTTGCCGGTACTCGACCAAATATGTAGACGATACAGGGAGCAGAGGTACACTAGCTAGAGAAACGCTCACGCTCAGTACTATCTACGGTGAGTCTTCTTTTTCAGCCTCTTTGCCTGATGTGGTTTTTGGTTGTGGCCATGAGAACTACGGTAAACCACAACAGGGAACCGGTGTCCTTGGATTAGGATATGGAAAATACTCCTTGCTTCATCGGTTCGGATCAAAATTCTCATATTGTTTAGGCAGCCTAGATGATCCTTTATACCGTTACAACGTCTTAGTTATAGGAGATTTGGGTGCTAACTTTGGAGATCAAACATCGTTGGAGATCGAAAAGGGAATGTATTATGTTAGAGTCGAAGCAATCAGCGTGGGCGGGATTATACTCCCCATCGAGCCATGGGTGTTCCAACGTAACTACCAAAGTTATTCAAGCGGCACTATAATCGACACGGGAACCTCACTTACAATGCTGGTTACAGAAGCGTATGAGCCACTAAAGGAAAAAATTGATGATGTTTTTGACGGACGGTTTGAGTCCCAGCAGCGGCGTACAACTCGGAATGCTGTTAGGACCTGCTACAAGGGGAACTTTGAACAAGACATCTTGGAGTCGGGGTTCCCGACCGTACGGATCCACTTCTCAGGCGGCGGAGAGCTTTCACTGGATGCCAAGAGTCTCTTTACCAAGTTTTCACCAACTCTGTTTTGCTTAAATGTGATCAGAACGTTTACCGGTAGGCTGAACGTGATTGGTGCTTCTGCTCAGCAGAACCATAACATCGGTTTTGACCTCGGAGCCCATACTATTTCATTTGAGAGGATGGATTGTGAAATCCTTTTTGACGACCGCTCAAAATTCAGTGTTCATCATCATCACTAGTCCCCTTCCAAGTTCCTCCTAAGAAAATACAATAACCCTTTATTATTTTAGTAATGTTTTTCTTTCTTTTTTTTTATGGAAGCAAATCAAATGAATGTATTAAGTGATAACCGGTCAATAAACTTGAGCAGTTTCTCACATCTCTCTCTCTCTCTCTCTCTCTCTCTCTAGACAGACACACACAAAAAAGACGAGGGTCTATACCAAGAGTAGACGTCATTCACCAGAAAAAGGCCAATTTTGATCCCAACAATTTCAATCGTGCCAAATACAACCCGAACAAATGTTCATAGCATCGGCATTTACCTCGTACCCCATACTATTTCATTTGAGAGGATGGACTGTGAAATCCTTTTTGACAACCGCTCAAAATTTAGTGTTCACCGTCGTCACTAGTCCTTCCAGTGTTCCTCCTAAGAAAATACAATAAACCTTTATTATTTTAGTAGTGTTTTTTTATGCAAGAAAATCAAATGAATGTATTAAGTGATAACCAGTCAATGAACTTGAGCAGTTTCTTACATCTCTCTCTCTAGACAGACACACACAAAAAAGACGAGGGTCACCAAGAGTAGACGTCATTCACCAGAAAAGGCTAATTTCGATCCCAACAATTTCAATCGTGCCAAATACAACCCGGACAAATGGTCATAGCATCGGCATTGACCTGTGAGCCCATACTATTTAATTTGAGAGGATGGACTGTGAAATCCTTTTTGACAATCGCTCAAAATTTAGTGTTCACCGTCGTCACTAGTCCTTCCAATGTTCCTCCTAAGAAAATACAATAAACCTTTATTATTTTAGTAGTGTTTTTTATGCAAGAAAATCAAATAAATGTATTAAGTGATAACCAGTCAATGAACTTGATCATTTTCTCACATCTCTCTCTCTCTCTAGACATACACACACACACACAAAAAAGACGAGGGTCGATACCAAGAGTAGACGTCATTCACCGGAAAAAGACCAATTTCGACCCCAACAATTTCAACTGTGCCAAATACAACCTAGACAAATGGTCATAGCATTGGCATTTACCTGGGAGCCCATACTATTTCATTTGAGAGGATGGACTGTGAAATTCTTTTTCACAACCGCTCAAAATTCAGTGTTCATCGTCGTCACTAGTCCTTCGTGTGTTCCTGAGAAAATACAATAAACCCTTGTTACTTTAGTAGTGTTTTTTTATGGAAGCAAATCAAATGAATGTATTAAGTCATAACCGGTCCATGAACTTGATCAGTTTCTCACATCTCTCTCTAGACACAGACAAAAAAAACGAGGGTTGATACCAAGAGTAGATGTCATTCACACCGAGATTTACTTTAATATTTTCGTACTAGATTTACATTGTTTCTCAAAGAATGGTTGTTCTTTTTACTCAAGATTTATGGGTTTAAACTTGTACGTGAATAATGTACCGATTTGAATATTAATGTGAAGTCATTCACTCCAAACTTCACTTAAATATTTTTTACTAGATGTTAAAAAGGTTTTTTTAATTCATTAATTAAAATACGGAGGTCTCAGGCCAAGTTAACCCAATACTGGGTCTAATACAAAAGAAGATGGAAGGGACTACTTAGCTAAACAGTCAGCTTCGATATTGAACAACCGAGTAAAATGAGAGAAGCTTATCTCGACAAAAACAAAGGAGATATGTTGAATATCCTTAACAATACCAAATATTTCCTTCACATGTGTGACATTGTTGTCTGGATGAACATGTGAAGATCTATGTAAGTACATCCCTTTTTGAGTGTCTGATCTGTATGTCGTCACCATCCCAGCGCTGGTCGGATTTGTTGAGCTCATCCTGATGAAGGTAATGATTTTTTCACCTATTGATTTTTATCTTGAGCATTTATCCATTCTCTTGCTAACCGTAAGGCTTTTGTCGCAACCTCAACAGGTATGAGCATCCAGTTCTCGAAGATTACCAAATTACGAGTAGACCAGAGGGCCCAACACACCCACAAGAGGATGTTAGTTGAGGTACATGTCGGTCGGAGGCAGATCGCTTTTCTAAAGGCTACCATCACTTCCTTGATCTCGATTCCCGTTTCTAGGTGAACTACTTTTTATAGAGGAATCAGTTTTCAACTTCTTGAGTGAAAGAGTAGTGAAAAAAGCGCGATTCACAGATTTAATACCCTTACATTTGATAGATAGAGCCTCAGATAACATTATTCCATTTTGTAGGTGTTTGACAGCGTGCGGGTCAAGGTTTATAATTGAGCAGAAAATCTATCAAATTAACCTTATAAACTAATCTTGACAAGAAAAGTCAAATAGTAGTACTTAGGGATCAAATCCACAGAGAGCGAGGGCACACAATAGATTAATTTAGTTAGAAAAACTATAAATAGGAGGTTTGAATGAGGGTTTTATTTCAAAAAGAAAATTGTCTAAATAAGTTAACTGATTCAAATAAGGAAAATATAGATCTAGGATTTGAGGCAAGTGAATTATAATGGATATGATGCAGAGAATTATGAATATGCAAGGACCTTAATCACAAAGGGACCACCTCCCGTTTCAACTCTCGTATGCGAACAGAGGAGTTGACCATCGATCGACGGCGAAGGCCTAGTGTCGATCGATGGTTATCGGACAGGAAGTTCGTCCGCTAGGTTAATTAAACCAGCTCTCGCATGTATCTAACAACCTAACTCAATGGAATCAATTCAGGCACAAACCTACTCTCGTAGTTGTCTATGTCCTAGGTTCAGGTTTCTAGTTAGCTTCTCTAGAACACAAGCATTAAACACAATTCCAAAGATGAATATCTTTTATCCTAGCAATCCTATTTTTGGGCTAATTCATCAATACCATAATGAACCCTAAATCTAACAAGAGAATTACTCAGACATAATCATAGAAAGCATGATAAACTTAATAATAAAATGCATAAAATAGACAATGGGGTTCCAATACAAATATTTGAGGAGTTCAGATCTTCTCCCCAAAACAACTAAAAAAACTTAAAGCTCTAAACAATATTATGCTACAAAATCTATGTGTGTGTTGTCCCCTTGCCTAAACAATGGCAAGACCTTTATAAACTAGGTCAAAACTCGTCCATGGGCATTCTTGTAAATTATCTTGACTTGGGCTTGAAGTCGGCCAATTGCTCTGCGAGTAGACCGTCGATCGACAACAAGTGTGCACCGTCGATCGATGGTCAGGCTTGACCTCGACTCTGACTTAGCTGATTGTGAACAGCTACTGGATATCTTCTCTGAATGCTCTACCAAGCTCCATTATCTCCATAATGCTCCAAAACGTACCTTGACCTGAAAAGACTCTAAAACACAGTCTAGACATACATAACAGACTCCAAATAGGGTCCAAATGATAGTCTTAAACTGGTAAATAACAAGGTATATCAACTCCCCAGACTTAACTTTTGCTTGTCCTCAAGTAAAACAAAGGTAGCCTGTGAAAGAGGTTTGAAAAGTGGGGACTCACATAATACATAAGCATGACTATCACCCTACTATATCGCAACCACATCGAATAATGCTAATCAAAGAGAAACTTTATATGCCTTATCCTAGTATAGCAACCAAATCCATTCTATCAGCAACTCAACAAATACTAATCTGACTCACCCCTCTACTGAACTAATATCATGCTGGCTTTACCTTGGGAATATCGATCAAAAGACACATGGACTCAACTCCTGCAAACCTGCAAGGCATAAAGCTTTTCATGATCCTTCTCTTTCCTCTTTTCTTTCAAAATCTTTTAAATCTCAAATTCAATGGAAAATTATGCTGCTATAGTCCATCTTGCCATCTCATTTTCATCTTTTTTTGTTTTTTTTTGATACAAAGTTGTAGGAGAATAATGGGGTCATCGGGAATGTACATACCCCTCGCTTCCAAAAATGTGTGATCATTCCTTTAAATTAGAATAGTGGGGTCATCGGTAATGTACCTAGCCCTCTGCATCTCAGGAAATCATCTGAACTTTTTCTATTATAGATTCTGAAGAAAAAGAGAGAAAGAAAATCAGAATTAACAAACTAGTACCTTACAGACTTGCACAAGGAATCCATCCAATGTATACCAAGACTCAAAGCAAGCAAAGTATTCAGTATTAGGTTGGAAATTAGCTTTGGTTCCTTCAGACTTTCTTAGTAGGTGTGATCTAATGGCGGGATGATCCACTTTGGCATCTCCAGAAATCTCTGCAATCAACATGTCTAAGAATAGTGCTAAAGTATGGTTAGTCAATAAATAAGTTTTATCATTATTTCTGACCTTTAAAATAATTGAAAAACTTAATATAAACAGTTCAAACATAGATAAAAGTATCAGCGACCTCCCCCAGACTTGAATAACACTGTCCCCAGTGATATCTCATCGGGTTTGGTTACTAAAGCATAAGTAAAAGGTTGAGAGAAAGTAGAGGTTACTAGACTCCGTAAGGAGTGTTGGTCGATGGTGGTTAGTAGGTGTCGACCGATGGTAAACCATCCAAGCCGTCGACCGATGGTGAGGTTGTGGTGTCGACCGATGGTGATTTCGAACTGTTCAAATCATCCTTTGAAAACTTAAATAATTAGATAAAAACCATAATTAATAACTAGATAATGAAAAACTAAACTAAAACTTACTAAACAGTGGGTTGCCTCCCACTCAGCGCTTGGTTATAGTCTTAAGCTCGACGTTGTGACTTCTGGACTAGGAAGGTAAGTCATAAAACCAATGTGGAAAGCAAGTATCCACATATTCGCTGCTTTCCCAAACCATGCACTGATAAAACCTCTTACAGCCGCATCTGCTCTGTCCTGCTGATTTTCCATCTTCTTCTGAGTGAAAGACAATATATGCATCCCATCTTCAAGTCTTTGGATGCGTTCTGTCAGCATGTTAAGTCTGGCATATGTGGGCTCTGAAATATCCTCCAAACTCTGGTTGATATTTTCCCTCATTATGTCCTGAGAAAAGTAAACTCCATCGAGCTTGTCCTGTAATAAGTCCTATGTTACCAGTCTCTGCCCAGATGTTGCGTCATAACCGTCGATCGATGCCCAACTGTTGTCGTCGATCGATGCTGAGTTGACTGCCTCACCCGATGTTGATTTCTGAAGAGATTCCCTGCTCCATTGGCCATAGCTAGTATGTATGTGATATCGTCCTTGGACACATTTAGAATTCTTCCATCCATTGCTCGCACATATCCATATGGGTCTCTCATTATTCCAAACTCATCTGGTCTGAGGTAGCCATAATCATCAGCGTATCTTGTCGGGTCATCGTCGATCGATGGTAAAGAACCACCATCATCGATGCTGCATTCCAGCTTCCATATGATCCCCTGATATTTCCAGATTCTTCGATTGCAAAGGCATGGTGCCTGACTGCTTCTTCTTCAAGGTAAGACTCATCGTACCCTTGGTTGTCAGGTTCTGGCATCGTCTCACAGTATTGTTGCCCAATGTAGACTATCTCTTCTTGAATGTATTCGTCGTTACGATATGGGGAATAACCGTCGACCGATGGTGGATCGTTAGCGTCGATCGATACCAAAGGGTGGGATCCGTGGTGGTTCTGGTTGAAGGGACCGTCGACCGATGCCAAGGGTTGGGTGTCGGTCGATGCTGTGTCCGCAGGCTCATTGTCTTGATCATATTTGCAGAAGCATGTAGCAATCAAACCTGGATCATCACCCAGTTTTTATATGAGTAGCCTTGTTGTTGACTTTAACAAATTAATAAAAAATGTATGGATCAATCAAGGATAGATACAACCTGATTGTCTTCATGTCGCAGATAGCTCACACTGTTGCCATCAAAGCTCTTCCAAGGAGTAAGGAGGAGTTCCAATAATCTTTATATCCATCACATGGAAGTCTACTGGAACTAAGGCATTGCGAATCTGCATTGGGACGTCTCTAGCTATCCCTCTTGAATTCACTTTGGAGCAATCCACAAAGGTTTATGAATCATTAAAAGGCTCCACTTTCAGGTTTAGCCTCTCAGCCATCACTCTAGGCATGATGCTAACTGCTGATCCAGTGTCGCAGAGGGCGTTAGGATACTCGTGACCTTTAACATAACATGGGATCACAAATTTTCCAAGGTCCCTTTTCTTCTTGAGAGTAGTCCACTGCTTCATCCTCTCTCTGAGGTCATTGAACATGCGCTCTATGTCCTTTTTTGTTTCCCTGGATTCCCTGAAAAAACATCCACAATCTGTAAGTATAATATTCTTCATCAAATGGAGTATCTAAAGAAATATTAAAAACTCTTTTGGCAAAGCCATCCATCTTTTTGTTAGTTGCTTATCTGCGAAGATGTTTGGGAATATTCTGATTCCTTCTAGAGTGTCTTTCTGTTTTCATGGGATCATGTGTACTGGCATTTTGTTCCTGGTTCTCCATTCTTGAAGGTCTGACGAATATGCTGGCAGTCAGACTTGGTAAACGACTTGGCTCTGTTGTTCGGGACTGTCGATCGATGCTTGCTTCTTTCCGTCGATCGACGTTGGAAGATTCACACAAGGCGACTAATTCTGCAGGTTCCGTCAATCGACGGACGGGCTCTGGCGTCGATGAACACCCATGCAAACTGCCAAAAAATGGCACTTTCCACACGAAAATATCTTTCTTGCAGCTGCTCTCTCTTCACCTCTTTACAAAAGTCTTCACCTATCAATGCATTGACGTGCTGCTTCTGACTAGCTTCCCCTTTCTCCTTAATCAAGGCCTCATGTCTCTGAACGGCCTCAATTTTTTGGACAACTTGATTATCCAACTTCTTGACATGAGTGTTGAGGTTTTCAAACTTGGTGTTGAGGTTGGTGTACATCAAGTCTATCTTTCCATTGAAGTTCACAGTCATCTGCTGCTGCTGCTCCAGTATCCTATCAACCATAGCTTCTAACCTGCTCTCTTGAGGCTTATGCTGCTATGGATTCTATTGTGGATTCTGATTGTAGTTACTCTTGTTTTCACCATAGAAGTTCCTGTTGTAGCTTGGATTTCATGGTCTCTGATAATTGTTTCCACCTACAAAGTTCACATCCTCTTCCTCGACTTCTTCTTCCAGGGGTTTCACTTCTTGCTTCTTGAAAAATTTCTGAACATTGTCCAACTTTGCCTTGACTTAATTTATTTGCTCCCTACTCAGAGATGGGGCTGATTTCTTCCTCTCATAGTCAGTGTTCTTGGTGCTATTGCTAGACGCCAAGTTCTCAATAAGCCTTGTTTCTTCCTCTGGACTCATGGTGCTAAAGTTTCCTTCACTAGCTGTGTCTAAGGCCATCTGGTACTGCAGATCGATACCTCTGAAGAAGGTGCTAAGTAGATACACTTCATTGAAGCCATGGTGTGGGCAGTCTCTCTGGTAGTATTTGAGTCTGAACCAAGAGATTCTGAATGGTTCCTCAGGTTCCTGAGTGAATGTAGCAATCCTGCTCCTCAAGTCTTCTGCTCGTGCATCATCAAAGAAGTTTCGCAGGAATGCTTTCTTGATGTATGTCCAGGATGTTAGAGATCCTAGTGGTAGTTGCTTAAGCCAATGAGAAGCATTTCCAACAAATGAGTACTTGAAAAGCTTGCAGAATAGATAGTCTTCAGGGACTCCATTGGCCTTGATGGCAGAAACTAGATCCTCAAATCGATCCAGATAATCCATGGGATGCTCATGTCGCATTCCATGGTAGGGTGTCTGCGCAACAAGTACGAAGAAGGACGGTTTGTTCTCAAAATCATTCATCTGGAAAGCTGGAGGATGAATGGCGGTCTATTGGCATTGAACTGGTCTGGACGATTGTAGCCTATCAGTGTCAGTTGAGCAGCTTGGGCGGCAGATTCAGGTTGTGCTGCTGCAGCGTCTTCTTCTGGTTCAGGGATCCCAGCTCTATGTTCGTCAATTCTCTGACCTGTTGCATTACGCATATGACCTACAAGGTCATACAGGTCTCCTCTCTATCTTGAGCCACAATTACAGTTGCAACAATCTTTCTGGAGTTACCGTCGATCGATGCCGAATGAGTACTGTCGATTGATGTTGATGCGCGAGTGTCGATCGGCGATCGAGTGCTACTGTCTATCGATGCTAGTCGCATCTGCTTGCGGATTGAACGTTCGATTTCAATAGGGTCTGAGAAGAGTAATTCCTTGTTCTTTTGACTTCTGGTACTGCTGGGCATGCACCTTAAAGACAAGACAAAGAAATTATCAGTAACTTGCAATTAAAGAAAAAACCTAGACCAAACCCTAGAAAATAAATCTAATGGCGATCCTTTCTTCCCGGCAATGGCACCAAATTTGACAGCGTGCGGGTTAAGTTTCATAATTAAGCAGGCAATTTATCAAATTAACCCTATAAACTACTCTTGCCAAGAGATGTCAAATTGTAGTACTTAGGGATCGACTCCACAGAGAACGAGGGCACACAAGAGATTTTTGAGTTCTAAAAGTTAAGCTAGGCAAGCTATAAATAAGTGGTTTGTATGAGGGTTTTATTCCAAAAAGAAAATTGTCTAGATAAGTTAACTAATTCAAATAAAGAAAATAAAGATCTAGGGTTTCAGGCAAATGAATTATAATGGATAGGATGCACGAAATTATGAATATGCAAGGACCTTAATCACAATCCGACCCCCTCTCGTTCCAACTCTCATATGCGAATAGAGGAGTAGACCATCGATTGATGGCGAAGGCCTAGTTTCGATAGATGGTTATCGGACAAGAAGTTCGTCTGCCAGGTAAATTAAACCAGCTCTCGCATGTATCTAACAACCTAATTCAATGGAATTAATTCAGGCACATAACCTACTCTCGTAGTTGTCTATGCCCTAGGTTTAGGTTTCTAGTTAGCTCCTCTAGAACACAAGCATTAAACACAACTCCAAAGAAGTATATCTCTTCATCCTTGCAATCCTATTTTTGGGCTAATTCATCAATACCATAATGAACCCTAAATCTAACAAGAGAATTACTCAGACATAATCATAGAAAGCATGATAAACTGAATAAGAAAAATGCATAGAATAGATAATGGGATTCCAATACAAATCTCTGAAGGAGTTCAGATCTTCTCCCCAAAACTACTAAGAAAACTAAAAGCTCTAAACAATATTATGCTATAAAATCTGTGTTTGTGTTGTCCCCTTGCCTAAACAATGGTAAAACCTTTATAAACTAGGTCAAAACTTGTCTAGGGGTATTCTTGTAAATTATCTTGACTTGGACTTGAAGTCGGCCAATTTCTTTGCGAGTAGACAGTCGATCGACAGCAAGTGTGCACCGTTAATCGATAGTCAAGCTTGACCTCGACTCTGACTTAGCTGATTGTGAACGGCTACTGGATATTTTCTCTGAATGCTCTACCAAGCTCCATTATCTCCATAATGCTCCAAAACGTACATTGACCTGAAGAGACTCTAAAATACAGTCTAGACATATATAGCAGACTCCAAATATGGTCCAAATGATAGTCTTAAACTGGTCCATCCTATAGAGGAAAGGAACGTCTTAGAGCCCATCGTACTGGGTCATCTAATGCTTCTAAAAGCAATTATCGAAGACACAATGGGTCGGAGGGGTCCAAGAACACCTCCCACCATCATCCATGAAGACAATTAGTTATAACTGTCGAGGGATTGGGAACGATCTCACAGTTCGACGCCTTAAGGAGAAGTGTCAGAAGCATCGCCCAGGACTTGTGTTCCTCTCTGAGACGAAGAATAAAAGGCCGCTTTTGTAAAACATTCAGGCCAACTTAGGATTTGATCATTTGTTTACCGTTGATCCACTTGGCCTTAGCGGAGGTTTAGCTTTATTTTTTATGGATAAATTTCACGTTAATTTTTTATTTTCAAATAACATAATGATTGACATTGTGACAGTCACTGATGGAATAAAAGTCTTTATGACGTTTGTTTATTGGGATCCTTCTTTAGAAAGACGAGACATAGTTTGGGAACGTCTTACGCGTTTCTCAACAACAAGAACCGGACCATGGTTCATGATAGGAGATTTTAATGAAATTATAGGGAACACTGAAAAAGAGGGTAGTCGCCGAAGGACAGATAGTTCCTTCATGTCATTTAAGCAAATGCTTAGTGACTGCAGGATGCAGGAGTTCCCTTTCTCTGGAAACATGTTATCGTGGTTGGGAAGAGAGCTGGAAGAATAACAATTAGGTGCAGATTATACAGAGTTGTTAGAAATGAGGACTGGCATGAAACATGTCCCCACTCTGTTGTTTAGTATATGAGATTATGGGGATCAGATCATCGTCCGATCTTAGCAGACATTCTCACAAAGCCAATAAGGAAATCAAAAATCTTCAAATTTGATAAAAGATGGCTTGAAAATGAGGAACTAAGGCAAATAATTCTTGAGGGGTGGAAGTCTTCAGAATTACCCCATGATGCTAGTATAATTGATCATATTTCGAGTTGTCGTAAAGCCTTGATCAAGTAGAGAAGACAGCAAAATCTGAACTCAGAAAAATTGGTGGAGGAACTTAAAGAAAAGGTCGAAAGCCTGTACTCGAATGATGATTCAACTACCGAGGAAATATCTGAAGCACTAAAGGAACTCTCAACGGCTCTTAAGGCTGAAGAGATATTCTGGAAGCAAAAGTGTCGAATATTTTGGTTAAGAGAAAGGGACATGAATACAAAATACTTTCATGCATTGACAAAGCAAAGAAGAGCCAGGAATAAGATCACACAGTTGATAGATGCAAATGGAAGTGTTGTTGAGGATGAGGAAGGACATGTAGCCATTGCTACTACTTACTTTAGACACCTATTTGAATCTTCGAGTCCGAATGATATTGAGGAGGCACTTTCTGAGGTAAATACTACAATCACAGAGTCAATAAACAATGACCTTACTGCTCCGGTCACGGAATGGGAGGTTAACTTGGCCCTTTTTGCTATGCATCCGCAAAAATCTCTTGGACCAGATGGGATGACAGCTCTGTTTTATCAGAAATTCTGGGATATTGTTAAGGACGAATTAACTTATATGGTTAATCACTTCCTTTTGAATGGAACAATGGCGAGTGGTCTAAATGATACAAATATATGTCTCATCCCGAAGACAACGAAGCCTAATGATATGTCCCAATTCCGACCCATAAGTCTGTGTAATGTAAGCTACAAGATTATCTCTAAGGTGTTATGCCAGAGATTAAAGAAGGTTCTACCTGATAGAATCTCAGAAACCTAGTCAACTTTTGAAGACAAATTACAGATAATATCATGATTGCCCATGAAATGTTTCATGCCCTACGAACTAAGCCAAGTGGAAGAAACAAAAGAATGGCCATTAAGACAGACATGAGTAAGGCATATGATCGGATGGAGTGGTCGTTTATTGAAGTTGTAATGCGTAAGATGGATTTTTTGGAAATCTAGATCTTCTGGATAATGATGTGTGTAACATCGGTGAAATATAAGGTGCTCATGAATGGGCAACCTAGGGGAAATATTACTCCAGGAAGAGGCCTACGCCAAGGATATCCTCTGTCCCCTTTCATTTTTATTCTATGCACGGAAGCGCTAGTTAGCCTTCTTAATCATGCAGAGTATCAAGGGAAGATAACGGGGATGCGGGTTACACGCGCATTTCCCTCGGTATCCCACCTTCTCTTCGCTGATGATAGCATTTTCTTCTGTAAGGCGGATCCCCGTGAATGTGAAGAAGTGATGAAAGTGGTCAGGAAATTTGAACAAGCATCTGGACAGCGCATCAATTTTGCTAAATCATCTTTACTCTTTAGGAAGAGGATTAATAGAAATCATAGGCAGCAGATCAAAGATACCCTTGGAATTCAAAATGAAGGAGGAATGGAGACTTACTTAGGTATCCCAAAATACATAAGTGGTTCCAAATGCAAGCTATTCGCTTCCTAAAGGAAAAAACTAATGCATAGAGTAAATGGATGTACAGGCAAATGGCTATCAAAAGGTGGAAAGGAAGTCTTGATTAAATCGATCTTGCTAGCTCTTCCGACATATGTAATATTTAGTTTCCTGCCACCACTAGAGATATGTGAAAATCTAGCTAGTGCCAATTTTGGTGGAGCTCGAACCCCCCAAAGAGAGGAATTCATTGGGCAAAGTGGGACGTGGTCTGTTTACCAAGGGAAGATGGTGGGATTGGCTTTCGAATGATCCATGAATTTAACCTTGCTCTTCTGGCAAAACAACTCTGGAGAATGGTCCAATATCCCGATTCGCTGGTGGCAAGGGTGTTAAAAGGAAGATATTATAGAATGAGTTCGCCTTTGCGAAATATCTCTGTGTGGTGCCCATCATTGTGTGGACTAGTATTTCAGCAGCAAGGAAGCTAATTCTATTGGGAATTAGACACAAAATACATTCAGGATACGAGGTCAAGTTGTGGGAGGATCCTTGGATTCCCACTTTACCAGCTAGGCCTGCCAGACCTGTGGCTCCAGTCATAAACCCAAACATGTGAGTAAGTGATTTGATTAACCCAGAACTGAATGAGTGGAATGATAGGCTACTTGAGGATTACATTGACCCTGCTGATATTCCTTCTATAAGGACCCTGACCATAAGTACGACTCATCGTCGTGATACTTTCTGTTGGAACTATACCAAAAATGGCAAGTACACAGTCAAATTTGGTTATTGAGTGGCTCGGAACTTGCTGAATGCGGAGGTAGAAAAGGAGATAATGGAACCTAGTATATCAATGCTACAAGCCTTTTCTTGGAAGATAAGGCCCCAAAGAAGATATGTCATCTTATATAGCAGTTGATAACCGGCCATGTGGCGTTTACGAAACATGAGATGCGATAACTACTGTCCACGTTGTGGAGAACTGGATGAATCTGTTACTCATGCGATTTTTGAATGCCCACCAGCTCTACAAGCCTGGTGTTTATCAGAAACACCAACGAGTCAGGATATTTTCCCTCTCCCGAGCATTTATGCTAATATGGATTACCTCTTCTGGAGGAAAAACAACATTGTCGAACCAGACTCAAACAGGGACCCTTATCCATGGATAATCTGGTACATCTGGAAGTCCAGAAATGATAAACTCTTTAGGGGAATAGAAGGAGATCCATTGGAGCTAGTTTGTTATGTTGAAAGTGAGGGTCAAGCATGGTTCAAGGCAAATGAGAGCGAATCACAAACCCCTCCGATCCTTAGTGCAGAAGATCCCCAAGTCCTAAGCTTGCGGAATATCTGTATGATATATGGATCATGGACACCTACATCTCAGTTTAGTGGATACGGATGGGTCTGGATGGACGGATTGGGAAAGGCTGGACTTATGGGCATAAGAAATTGCACCCGCAGAGAATCAGCTTTGCATTCTGAGCTGGACGCGCTAGGTTGGGCGATGGAGAATATGCTACAACATTTGACATGCTAGAGCTTTTGAACGGACTGCAAGTATTTGATCGCCATGATCACGGAATCCCATGAATGGCCAGAATTTGCAACATAGTTGGAGAAGATTGAGACCCTGAAGATTTGCTTCCCGGATTTCAAGATCTCCTATGTTCCGAGGACGCAAAACCAAGTTTTAGACTCATTAGCTAGGACTGCTAGGTCTTTCCACATGGAACTTTATTTCACTGGTTGTTCTATTCCTGCCTGGTTACCCAGGCCACCTCTAGTCTGAGTAGTAGAACAGCTTTTCGATGAAAAAAAAACTGGTAAATAACAAGGTATATCAGTTAACGACATTAAACAAGCGTGTAGTGGAAGAAAAAGTGTTGAGCTCGATTAGCGTCGATGCTCAGTTCGCGTCACTCGATTCTGGTACGACTCTTTAAAAAGCTAAGGCATTTACGGTTTTCTTAAAACTCCACATTCTTAAAAGTCAAAACAGACAATTTCTCTCTCAGTTTCAACTCGATTTTGCCGATTTCAAATCTTAACCCACTCGATTTTCACTCTTTTATCTGATTTGTTCACTAGTTCATCCGATCTACAAGGTATGTTCCCAAAATTCTCATGATTTTTGAAGGGTTGGATTTGATGAGGAAACTTAGGGAAAACTTAGATTTAGGTTTGTTAAGCATGGTTTAGGGTGATGAAATAGTTAGAATGATGTCATCAATCGACGCCAATGATAATCCAATCATCTGAGAAAGTTGATTATTCTATAAATATTTGGTCTCAGAATTTTGGATATAGGAAACCCGAACAGCGTCGGTCGACGCACCGTTCGCGTCACTCGACGCTCTTGATGCTGAAACGAGTTTCACTGAGTTTCTTGGTTGCTTTTTGATTGTGGTTGCAGATGGCATGTAACAAATGGCCTTGTACTTATGATACTGAAGCATCAGGATCAGAAGCTGCAGCACCACCCACCAGCGCCAGTGCCACCTGATCTAATCATCCACGGCCTAAGCTTGAGACATAGAAGCTTACTGTTGAGTGTGACTGAGGAAAACCTCCACGGGATATAATGTTCAAGGATGAGTGCACCTACAGGGAGATTTCAGATGGTTGTGACGATTATGACACCCTGTTTTACAATGAGTGGCGGAAGGTTGAGATTCATCTCACCCGGTTCATTGACTACGTCACCATAGACTGTATGAGCATTCATAGGGACTTACTTGCCTTGATGCAGAAGCTGGGACTAGTATTCATGGTGACTAAGCCCTATGTGTTGTACCCTGGTCTTGTGTGACAATTCATTTCTTCAGTGCGAGTATATTATCAGGATCCAAACCTAAGGAGAGCTTATGAGGGTTTCATCACCTTTTGCATCCAGGGAGTTCAATACATGTAGTTCATTCTCGATATGTGCGACATCTACAGTGTTCCAAATCGACTCACCTCTGCCATCACTTTCCCAGACTCCTTTCCCGCTCACTATGACTTATGGGGTTTAATCGGAATAGATAATTATTGCGTCTGAGGGAGCTTCCTTGCCAAAATTTGCTACCCTACTCTGCGCTACTTCATGAAAGTTATCAGCAATAACCTCTTCTACATAATGGAAACAGACATGATAAGGGTTGATACATGCATAGATTGCTCGACCTCTGATTCTACCGATCAGGACATCCTGTAGGATGTTTTGAACAATCCGAGGAAGGTTGCAATGGAACATAGAGCTGAACAAATGGGTAAGGAGCTCAAATGGGACACTGAAGATCACTTTACACGTCCAAGTGACTATGAGGAAAACTTTAGTCAATCCATGCTTAGCTTGGTTCGTGATGCTTTGAAAGATAGCCAGATCAGCCTCTTTCTCGGCTATATCGGTTTTGTCCGAGCTCACCACTCAAGAAGAGTTGAACACATAGGACGGCCTGGATGGACTAACACTTACCTGGACGAGCTCAGTGGTCTGGTTCTAGGGCGATATGGATTGACTGACACTTATAAGGACTGAGTGAGATGATTCGACCACCTGAGCTGAATCGACCCCCCGAGCTGGTTGGTCACCCGAGCTTGTTTGATCACCCGAGCTGGTTTGGTCACCTGATTTTCAACCATCGACCTTAATTGTTTCTTATGAACCAACCATTAAAGAATCATGACCTAAGTCTATTTATAAGCTCAAAGAGGTTCAAGAAAACTTGAACCTTGTCAATTTAAGGCAACCACAAAACAAACTTCTTTGGACCGATAAAAGGATCCAAACAAATTCACTTTGTTTTGGGTGAAGCTGATATTCGACCAGGCCCTTAAGCATGATTATTTCTGACCCATTTCATGCAATAGAAGACCAAGAGAGTTACTACAAGGGTCAAGGTCATAGCTATGCCAAGAGTCATTCAAAGACAAAGTTATTTCTAGTCAAATGTCATAGTCCACTTTTGTATTTTTGAAATTGTCTTTTTTATACATTTCTCTTGTTTTCTACAATTTGTAACCATGTATATTAGGCACGAACATAACGAATAAAATCAACATTTCTTCTTTAAAATTTGAGATTTATCTATTTTGTTTTTATTGATCATTTCGATTGTTGGTGAGTCATATCCTTGAATCAAACTACTGATCATTAGGTGTGTCATATCCTAACAATCCGGTAAGTCATAGGCCTTTCGCAACCTCTGTGTGACCACTCCTTCCACCATTTCCCTTATTTTTTGGTGCTAGTAACCCTTCAACCAAAGGCCTATGAAATTCGCCATCAGCAAAATGCATTCCTTGGTTCAGTTTGTGTTACGTGGTATCATAGGACACTTTTCTAGATCTATATCAACTTCTTATCATTTCTTTATCTATCCATCATCTTCTTCTTCTTCTACTATTTTCTGTCTATATTTTGTAAGGGAACCGAGCCGCTTGGTTACTTACAAGAAAAATAAAAAAAATGGAAAAAGTAAAGAAAACAAAAAAAGGTCGAGGAGAATTTCGATAAAAAAAGTTCAAGGAGAAATCCGATCAAAAGAAAAGAGATCGAAGAGAATTCCGATCCACAAGTTGGTCAATCGGTTCCCAAATAAAATCTTCCAACTACCTATCTTTTCCTCTTCTACTATGTTTGATTGGGAAGATCGATTACCAGCTTGATTGATTTGTTCTTTTTGAACACTTGAGTCTCTGAAAATCAGTCCAAACACTTGAGAGAAAATTATGAGTGAGAGAGGGATTGTTTTTTTTTTATTGCTAAGTGTTTTCAGGTTTAAAGATGTCCAAGCAAAGGAAGAAAATACTCGACCATCCTCAGATGCAATCCTTTATTGGAGATATGCTGCAGTTCATGAAGAGTAGATCAGGAGCAGCATGTGAGAAAGAGGTGAGCAAGAGGCGTTATGTACCTAACCTAGACAAACGGTTTGAGGAGCTTAAAGAAATATTAATCCATATCTTTTCAGTTGAACCAAAACTCATCAAAGTAGAGGAAACCCATCCTAACTCTTCTGGTTCACCTGATGAGAAAACAAACCAATCCATGGAGAAGAAAGCAGATCCAAAACTGAGTTTTGATGTGATTCCAATCACTGCTGGTCGAGAAACTGAAACAGAAATTTTATTGACATTGGTACGAAGGCAGGAAAGTAAAACCATGACTGAGGTTGTGGAAAAACACATTGAATCCTTTGTTATGACCAGTGAGGACAAGATTGAAGAGTCTTTCCATCGGTCAATGGCTAGATTGTTATACAAAGAGACGATTTTGAGTTTTGATTTTGCTAACCCTATCTCTGTTTTGCCTAGAAGTTTTGTTTCTTTGTCTCAGGTTAATGATAAAGAAAGACCTACTGTTGTACCAGAAACTTGTGGGAGGGATGAGCAGGTTGTCTTTGTTCCAGGAGCAATGAAAAGGTTCAATCGATTAGACACCCGAAACAAGCAAGGTGAGGCAAAAATATATTGTTAATTAATTGGCTTGTTTGAATGCTCTTAACTCTTATCTGAAATCACTGGATCTTGAAAATGTTACGGATCTTAATGTTTCTGATCATGAATGTGAAAATGTGATTACATCCTGTGACATGCTTTTTCATTGGAAGTTCTTTAGACACCAAGGTTTTCTATTGAAAGAGAAAGAACCATGTGAGCTTGCTAGCCCTATGTCCACGTTTTTGATTAAAGATTCTTCACTTGAATATGGATTGCTTAGGACTAGTACTGATTCTGGGTTTCTGTGTGCTGAGATACTCACCAAGTCTCCACTTTTTAATCAATGCTCTAAAACTCAAAATGTTGTATACATGGTTAGGTCATTCATTGAGTTTTCCGTTGTTGTAACTTCTAATGACATTCTTGTCTATAACAAACTCTTTTATGATTATTCTGAGCCTGTGAGACTTTTGTTAGACGTCCAAAGAAAACAAAACTTGTTTTCTGTTCTGAAAAATACTTTATCTCGCACATGTGATGCAAAAGCTAGAACGACCCATGGGAGGCATGCTCCAGTGGCTGACGAAGGAGTACATCAATTATATTGTCTCTCTGGATTTTACAGAATTTTGACAAAGACTTTAGCACCATGGCATCCTTACTCACTGGAGAGATCAAAACAAATGTCAGTTTCAAAAAGAGAACCTCCAGCAAATCATCTACTGAAAAGGGAGTTCACTTATGAACCATTCTTGTTTTCATTTAATTCCATAAAAATTTTGGAAACATACTGTGATGGTTTTGGTGTAGGAATTGGAACTGAGCCAATGACTGAGTTTCATGCTTTAGTCAAAGATTTACAAACCTGCTCGCACCATCTTTGGCCAAACCAACTCGTGAATCACATTGACCATGAGCTTATGGAGTGCTTGAATGACCAACAGGAGTTGGACCAAGGTCATGGACAATGGGATAATTTCATATAGCTGATTCCTTATTCAGTCCAGTTCAAGAAAGGTAAAGAGGACACTGATTTCAATTCTCTGTCCCATAGGTATGAACTTGTCTCTGCTGTAGTTGCTCGGATTACTTAAAATTGGGAATGGAAGAGTTTCTGACTTTGTGATCTCTGAGAATGCACATTTATATCATAAAGCTAATAATTCTTTCCTTGATGCTGATTTATTCTTGAAAGATGTTTGTCGATTGCACTGCCTTCCTAGACCCATTGATGGGTTTTTAGGTATTATAGGACTATCTTATTGCATGCTATCATCAGAAAGAACAATTTAACTCATGTTGATTGTTAGCCATCCGATAATTTTGCTTCTGATCACAATGCTCATTCTGTGTTTCAGTTCTGATCATGTTGTGCTACTCGTTTGAATCTTGTTTTAGACATCTTGTGAAAACCAATTGATTATATCTCTTGCGTAGTTGATGTGGTTTCTATAGTTATTGTCAAAGAACAGGGAAATCAGGCGTGGGTTCATCAAGAGTATGATGATCACATTGATCATGGACCATAATTGATGCTAAGAAAGGAACGACCATTTTTTGAGTCGACTTTGGACCGAATCTATCAAGGTGAGCCCAATTCATTTATAGGTTTCTTTGTTACTGAACCACTTTCTTGTAATTCAGGGAAAACAGATTTAAGGTCAAATATTTTTCAAGAAAGGGGGGATATACGTGCATGGATGCTCGACTTTTGACTCTACTGATCATGACGACCCGCAAGATGTTTTGGATGATCCGAGGAAGATTGCGATGGAACTTGGAGCTGAATCGAAGGATAAGGAACTCAAATTGGACACTGAAGATCACTTTACATGTAAAAGTGACTATGAGTAACACTTTAGTCAAGTCAGGCTTAACTTGGTTCATGATGTTTTGAAAGATAGCTGTATTAGCCACTTTCTCGGCTATAACAGTTTTGGCCGAGTTGACCACTCAAGACGAGTTAAATACTTAGGACGACCTGGATGGACTGCCACTTACCTGGAAGAGCTGAGTGATCTGGTTCTAGGGCGAGCTGGATGGACTGACACTTATATGGACGAGCAGAGTCAGTTGATTCGACCACCTAAGCTGAATCGACAACCCGAGCTGGTTTGGTCACCCGATTTTTGACCATCGACCTTGATGGTTTCTTATGGACCAACAAGTAAATAATCAAGGCCAAAGTTGATTTATAATCCCGAATAGGTTCAGGAAATCTTTGGCCTTATTAATTTTAAGGCAACCACAAAAAAATTCTTTGGGCCGAGAAAAGGATTCAAACAAATTCACTTTGTTTTGGATGGAGCTGATATTAGGCCAGACTCTTAAGCATGATGATTTCTGACCCACTTCATGCAATATAAGACCAAGGGAGTTAACGCAAGGGTCAAGATAGTGGCTAGACCAAGAGTCATTCAAAGACAAAGTTATTTCTAGTCAAAAGTCTTAGTCCACTTTTCTGTTTCGAAATTGTCTAGTTTTCTACATTTCTCTTGTTTTCTACAATTTGTAATCCTATATATTTGGCACGAGAAGAATGAATAAAAATCAACCTTTATTCATCAAATTTGAGGTTTATCTCTTTTGTTCTTCTTGAACATTTTGATTGTTGGTGAGTCATATCCTTGAAAAACTACTGATCATTGGGTGTGTCATATCCTAACGATCCGGTAAATCAGAGGCCTTCTGCAACTTCTACGTGATCACTCCTTCCACCATTCCCTTAATTTTTGGTATTAGTAACCCTTCAACCAAATGCTTATCGAATTCGCCATCAGCAAAGTGCAATCTTTGGGTTAGTTTGTATTAAGGGTTCACAAGCTGATTCTGCTTTACCTCTCCATTCAGCATATCAAGTAGGATTGGCTAGCACCACCACCATTTCACCACATAGTGAACCTTGGAGCCCTCTTTGCTGAGAACTTGGTCACTTTGGAGACCAAACCTTTCACATGAACGACCACACAAAAAAAAGAGTTTGTCGGGAGCCTTATTACTCCCATCTTCATGCACTTTGGGATTCCGATAGCTGACTACACCATCAACGACAAGGAAAGAGCACTACATAAGAACAATCTGAAGAGTGCTAAGTGGCTGAGGAATTGTTATCAGTGGAAGTACATGGAGCCTAAGTTGGGGGACCGTACTCTTCAGCTGCCGCAAGACACAAGCAGACATCTGTGGAGACGGTGCACGTCTTTTTTCCGCCAACGTGCAGATATGACCATCAACCCATGACGCAGACGATCTTGCAGAAGACTGTCTTCTATCAGTCATGCGTCGACTGATGATTTTCCTACCTTCCTAGAGACTGTAGAGGACTTATTTCAGTGTTCTATTGTCGATACACTTTAGGTTATCTGGGCCAGACTCTCGAGCCACAATTGTATGCATCCGCAGCACACCAGAGCATGTTCCACACTGCCAGCTGCAAACATTCCTGCTGAGGATTCCGAGGAGTATGTTGATGGGTCAGATGATGAGGATGAGGAGTAATTTTCTTCGCTTTTCTTATTTATGTTATCTATGATTTATTGAATCAATTGAACTACGTCTATTTTCATTTCTTCTCTTGAGGTTTTTAAAATATGAGACTAACTATTATTATGTTGCTACTTACTTATGTTTGAGTGTTTGGCAGAACTGTTGGGAATTTTGTGTTTGAACACGTTATTTTGGAACTAGTAAACACGTTGTGCAATGGAGAACTTGTTCTGCTTAAATGGCGTCGACTGACACCACCTCTGCGTCGCTCGACGCCCAGCAGACCGAGCGGTACGAAATGTTACCCTCATTTTTAACAATGTTTTGTTTATTTTTTAAACAAACCTTAAACCGATAACATTGGGGACAATGTTGTTTAAGTTTGGAGGAGGTTATCATTGAAATTGTGTTATTTTTTGAGTGTCAGTTATGTTTTTTTATTGAGTCAAAATAGAGTCACTTTGGGCTGATAAACTTTTTCCAGGAACAAACCGCCTAACCATTCTCTAGCACCATTTTGAGTTACTGATTGCAGGATGTATTGAACGGAAATGCCAAAGTGGATCGACCTTCTAGTAACATCCTCACTTTCTGAGAATATCTAAAGGAACCAAAAGCTAACCTCCAACGTAATAAACTCAATATGCTTGTCTTGGGGCTTAGAATACACTGGATCCGATTTCTCTTGCAGGTCTGGAAGATAATTCTATGTGTTTTTAGTTCCCATATCGCCTCTATTCAGCATCTAGAAAGAGAAAGAAAAAGAAAAGATTGATATGACTTCTGGAGTAGTAAAGTGGTAGGAAAATTTCCTATGACCATATTACTTTACTACAATTCAATGATCATACAAAGCTGGAAGAGAGAGGTTGGAAAATTCCCTATGACCCCATTTCTCGCCTACACTTTGCAGATTAAAAAAAAAAAGAGAAAAGAAGAGAAAAAGATTAGAGAAGGAAGAAAGAGGGAGGAAAGAAACCAGATAAGATTGCATGTGTGTTCAAAAACCTTTTGGGGGTAAGAGTCCATGTATCCTTTGATTGATATTCCCAAAGTAAAGCATGCACTTTTGTATTCCATAAATGATAGAGGGGTATGGTATCGGTGGGTTGTTGTATGGCAAGTTGCTAAGATGAGGCTGAGTACATGGAAATGCCTCATATGTGACTTGCAACATTGAAGAGGTGATGGTGGTGTCTAAAGAGCTGGTGAGTCCCTGCGTTTTTAAACCTCTTACAGTTTCATTCTATGTTTTACTTGAGGAAAAACAAATGATAAGTCTGAGGGAATTAATATATCATTTTCTTACAAGTTTTTGACCATGATATAAGTCTTATTTATAGTCTTTATTATGCATTTGAAGTCTTTTTAGAGTCTTTTCAGATCTATGTATGTTTTGGAGCTTTATGGAGATTATGAAGCCATTTAGAGCTTAAAGAGAAGATTACCCGTAGCTGCACAGAATTTGGTGACGAGATAGCAAAAGGGTGTCGATCAGCACTTCCTTAGCTTTGATGAATGATGTTTCTGATGACGAGGCCAACTCAACTTTCAAGAATTTCACTTTAGCCCAGAAGTTCTAGTAATGGCTCAAGAGGTCCCTGGCATGTTTTAGACTATTTCTTAGGGTTTTTAAGAGTTTTGTAACTTACGCTTGAAACTGGGAAGAATAAATTAGCTTGGAGAGAGAGAGAGAGATCTGAACTCATTCAGAGAGAAGATTTTGACTCCCTTCACTACTCTATTCTATTATGCATTTTATTTAGATAATTTTGATGTTCTTCATGATTATTTGTGAGTAATTCCATTGTTAGATTTAGGATTCTTCAAAGGTTTCTTGATGGATTAGTAAACTTGATAGTATTGCTTAGGGTATTCAATTGGTTTTTCATTTAGTTGATTTTAATGCTAGTTCAGGTTTGATCACCTTAAATCTAGATTTTAGAATAATTGGGACACCCAAGAGCATGATCAATTACCTGAACTAAACTTAGATGAGCTATAACTAGTCACAGCGAGAGTTGGCATAGGTGTTTGGTGAACAAATCAAACTTGAGTTTAATGCTTGTCTGAAGTAACTGAATACGGAATGAGAGTTGTAATTCTAGGGCTTAGACATTAGATAATCCTTGTAACGAGAGTTGATTGATTACTTTCAGAGTGTGAGTTCGAGAACGATTATTTATTAAACCCGTGATAGTCTATCATGTTTGCCTTTTTGTGAGTTTCTCTGATTCTAACACCCCTCATTCTGATAACTTACAACCGTATTTCTATCTATTATTATTTACTGCATTTCATTATTCACCATCTAACTTTATTCAAAAAACGAAGTTTATTGTGCAATCTTAAAGTTGTGGATTCGAATCTTAAGTGATACAATCGAACCTCTTATTTGAAATAGTAGGTTAAGGTTAATTTGAGCATATCATATATATCATATGATTTTAGCTATAACCATGTGAAAGTAATGTTACTCTTTCATTGTAATTAACACAAATTATACAGTAATACAGTCAGCAATTTAATAATAAATAGCACGTTTTGTGATATTTTTGGAGGATATATCATTATATTACATTTACTATAAGCTTAGGTTTATATTTGTATCTTCAACGTGCTCAAGATACAATACTTCAACGTAATCGTACTCTTGCAAATAATGAAATATAGAGAAATAACTTGTCAACCATTCCTTAGTAAACGTAAATCGGGCAAGTATATATCTCATGTAATATATGTGGTAGCATAGGAAGCTTTTAATTGAAATATATTTACTCTGGTTAAGGGTATCTCTTACTTGGTCAAAATGTATTAACTTGGAAAATTCACTTCTTTGCGCAATGATTATTTCAGTATTGACTTAACATATATGTACTTTTCCTAATTTAAACACGATGTTAATGGGTTTTAAATGACTAACAATTTCTAAAACTTGCAATATCTTTCTCAAAAAATTCTTAGACACATAATGTCTTTCTCATAAATTAAATAACACACTCACAAAATCCCTATATATAAAACATATGCAAAGTTCATTATAATCACAAGTACCCAAAACGAATAACCTAGACAAAGATCTTGCTCCTTGACCTCCAATGACTGTTTTAGCCGTGTGTGTCTTGAAACCATTCAAATCCATGTGGAAAATTATGATACCCCGAGTTAGCATAGCTGAATGCTTGGTGATATCATAACTTTTGTATTTAGTAACAAGGACCGAGATAATATGTCTTTCAACAAAGTAGCTTCCCTAGACGCTTTTGACAAAAATCAACCAACATGAATCGAGTCTGTAAAAGGATATGGTAGGAGGGATGAGCATTTCGACAAAACTTCAGTAAGAAAAATTCTAGGAGCTTAGAATTATCACCCAACATAACAAAAGCTCTACCTAGAATATTTAGCAAAGCAAGATCAAAAAACATGTAACGAGGATAAACTCCAACGATGCCAATATGAGACCACCTCACACGGTCCCCGTGTCTCTCATATTGTTACGTGAGAACTCACCACCTCACGTGGTCTCCGTGAGTTCAACGCTTTCGCAGTCTCCGTGAGTTCCATGCCCCATGCAATCATGCCACATCAGGCTGTTTCACATGATCCACACCACCACATTCACACAATCACGCTACATCACGCTGTCTCCGTGTGATCCATGTTTCCACACTAATATCTTCACACAAGCATACGTCGCATGCCTGCTCCGGCGATGAATCATGCCACCTCACGCCGTCTCCACATGATTTAACAAGTAACAATGCACTGCCCGAGATGTATGCACCTCCATTACATTGCACTGACACACATACCGCCCTTCTCCAACTCATATAATTCACCCACATATTCTTAATCCACACACAATGCAAACACCCGCATACAATTCTCAATCATCATACAACCATATTTGTTTCAGAAAACTATGAGTAGATATAGGTGTTTTTCAAGCATTACAATACAATATATATGTTCTTATATGATATAGTTCATTTATCAAAAAAATACATGTATGCTTATAGATAACATGCATGTATGAATGATTTAGTTAGAAACTCCTACTATGAAGTGATAATGAAAGAAGGAAGAATAGATCACATCAGTACTTACCATAACCTTAGATATGCAAATAGAAAAGAGAGGAGAAGCAGATCTGCAATAGAAGTCTTTAATCAAACCATATCTACAAGAGAAAGGATTGGTGCTACCACCAAAAGACCCGTGATGAGAGATCTAAGATAAAAGAGAAGAATGAGATGTCGAAAAAGAAACTAGGGTTCTTTACCTCACTGGTGACCAGATCTAGAAAGAAGACAAGAAAGATCAAGAAAACGAGACAAATTGGCTAGTCATGGATCTCCAATGGTTTGGCTTTGCCTCCACCAACACGAGAACACTCGGAGGCGACGAATATAGAGCAGAAAAAAATGGCTAACTTCTTTCATGGCGTCCATATCAAAAGAGGAGAAGAAGAGAAAGAAAAAAAGGGAAGAAGAAGAAGAAGAACTACAAAATCTAGATGAAGAAAGAGAAGGAGGCAGCTACATCATCAAAGAGGCAGTGCTTCCTTGTGTTTTCTCTTTATGGAGAAAACAAGGGGCTGCCTGTGAGAATAGACAGAGAATGGTTTGTGAGTGTATGTGATAGTCTAGTTGAGAGTGAACAAGAGAAAGACTGAGTCTGTTGGACATATTGTATGCAAGACAGAGAATAAGAGTGTTCGAGAGTGTGAGTGAGACTGAGCTTGTAGGTAATGAGAGAATAAAGGGTGTGGAGAATAGAGTAACAAGAGAATAAGAGAATTGGTGAAGGAGAGAGTTAAATTTTACTTCAGAGAAGATGTGATTATGGAAACTTTAAGAGAGAACCATGAGAAACCAGAGTTTAGAGAGTTTAATGAGACCAAGAGAATAGTGAAGAAGAAAGGGGAACTCCCCCATTCAGCTTAACAACTTCGTGATACATGAGGTGTGGCTTTATAGCCAAATTTACACGACAAACAAACACATTAAACAACATTAAAACAGGGAATGAGTAAGCAAATAATATTGTGGGAAGATCAGAAGAGGAAGGCTGGCTGGGACAGACTGGGCTCGTCCAAAATGAGAGACAATGACAGGTCCTAACAATCTTCTCCTTATGAAAGACATGTGATCCCATTTGAATTTCAAACTCCTCCTTGGGCGTCAAAGGCTACAACTCATCCATTTAGCAGTTTCTTGGCCGAGATGAGAAGACCCGGACTTTTCTCTTCACTAATCTTGGTCTTGATTCTTTTGCACAATATTTGCGCCAAATTTATCTCTGACCTTTGTTTTGTACATTCATCTTTGGGTGATTTGAGGCTGACAAAAACTTTGCACATTCTTGATCTTTCTTGTGCAAACCTTGTGCGTTATTTCTTTTGCACTAAGTTTTCACAATGCAATTTGATCACTCTCCGCTACTACTTCTTCCTTCTTAATTCCAGCACTGCCTTCTTCTTATAGGAAAAAAGTTTTAAATTCTAGGGTTTACTATGCGGGCCATAAAAGAAGAGCAAGGGATAATGAGCTTTGTACCAAATCAAGTTAGTTAAATAGAAAAATAAAATCCTCTTGTTTTATGAGAACCGGGATATGAAAACTCTACCTCACATAACAGAGAACTAAGCTCATATTCCAAGAGAAACCTAGAACAACTCAATTGATAGTAAAATATGAAGAACTTGTTCGAATCATATTGGTTGGAGTCAAGAGTGACCCTTTAGGTTAGGACTAGAGGGTATTTCTTGTGATCTGATACCACTTGTGACATTCCGACCCAATATAACTGACATTGTTGGCGATATCATGGAATTTGTCTCTAGCCACCTGGACCGAGACAATATGCTTTTCAACAAAATAGGTTACCATGACGCTTTTGAAAGAAACCCACCAACATGAACCAAACCTAAAAGAGGACTGGTAAGAAAGAGGGATGAACATTCTAATAAAAGCTCAGTGAAATAAACTATAAGAGCTCTGAAATCATCACCCAACATTCATCACACAACATAACAAAAGCTATGCTTAAAAGATATAGTAAAGAAAGATGAAACAACAAGTAACGACGATATCGCCGATGGTTCCAATATCAAACCATGCCACTTCATGCAGTCTCTGCGTCGCTCATGTTACCGCGTGAAAAACATTTTATGTTGATAAGAATATTATATATACATTATTAATAAAATAATTATATTTGTGAAATTACGGGCCAACTCCCAGTATTACTTAAAAGAAATGGGACTTGTTATAAACTATATGGTGGATTGTCATAACCGGAAAGCCCATGGTTGATAGGTCAATGGTCGGCCCGTCCATTACCGGTCCAACCATAAACCTATTGCATCTAGGTTTAGTAAATCTTGACCATGTGGGTTTAGGTATAGACAGATAGGAAACATATTCCTTGTTGGTTTAGGTTTTATACTTTTCCTTTTCCATGTTGGACTTACCTATTTGTAATCCCTATATAAAGAGAACCCCTTGTTGATTATGAATAAGACATACACAAGTATACACACACGAATTCCTCTTCTCTCTCTCTCTCTCTCTCTCTCTCTCTTTGATTTACAACACGTTATCAACACGATAGTTTCTAAATCCCTAAGCAAAAGTTTTCGATAAACAAACCCTAAATATCTATCGATCAAAGCTTTAACGACAAGAACCCTATTCCTTGTTTGTGAACCTTCATCCTTGATCGTGAACCATCAACCTTCAACACTATCAAGCTTGCTCAACTAGACGATCCTGATCTATATTCAAACCGATATCAACAAGTTCTAGTTTGTGATCCAAGTTCATACGCCCTTCTCTTGTTGGTGGTCCATTCAACCCGATTGGAGGTTAAGGTAACTCGATAAACCCTAAAATCTCAAAACCCTAATCGAAAACACTAATGATTGAATTGAAACCCTAAAACTTTAAACTACTTGATTGATTCGATTGAATTTTGGAGAGTTCAGGTTATATGCTAGGTTGATTAGATTGATTGATTGTTTTTACGAACTAACCCTAAACGAATGCTAGTCTTGCTAAAACCCTAAAAAGAACCCTAATAGAATCATGCTAGTATTTTTAGATTCATTCTTAAAATTGATTGATTTTTTGTTTTATGATCAAACCCTAATCGTATGAAATCATGAAACCCTAATACTATAACTTGGTTGATTTTATTGATTGAATGTTTTAAGGATTGAAATCACATGATCATTTAATTCGACCAGCATGTTTAGGTTATGATCTTTGCATGATCCGATTGATTGTCTTGATTGAGGTTACATGTACACATAGATCACGTTTAATATGTTTGCAAGAACATATATAAATTTCTTGTTAGGAATGTCATGGTCGAATAACTTGATTACATGGTCGTATGAACCTTAGACATAAAGTATAAGATATATATTTTTAGATGTCGAAAATCAACAACTTGGATTTTTCTGCCCTAAGTCTCTCAGGAGAAAATTATTTACAATGGCATTGGATACAAAGATTATCCTGAAATCAAAGGGACTTGGTGAATGTATTACCGAGGACAATAATGCATATGAAAAGGATAAATACAAGGCTATCCTGATAATTCACCATCATCTTACTGAGAGTCTCAAAGATCAGTATTTGACAATTGAGAATCCTTTAGACCTTTGGACATAATTCAAAAACTAGATTTGATCACCAAAGAACGGTGTTATTACCAAAGGATATCTATGATTGGAGAAATCTCAGAATCCAGGACTACAAGTCTGTGGACGAGTATAACTCAGCCCTATTTAAGATAGTTTCTAAATTGAAATTGTGTGGTGAGGATATAACAGATAAGGATATGCTAGAAAAGACTTTTTCCACCTTCCACACAAGCAATATATTGTTACAACAACAATACCGTGAAAGGGCTTTACCACATATGCAAATCTGATCTCATGTCTATTGCTGGCTGAGCAAAATAATGAATTGTTGATGAGAAACAGTGAATTGAGACCTCCTAGATCAACCCCACTACCTGAAGCCAATGTGGTCGTAGAGGCAAAGAAAGAATCTAACCACATCCAAAAAAAAGACCACACGGCCAAGGAAACCATTATGGTCGTGGCCGTTGACGATGGCAAGGGCGTGGTCGAGGCCACTACAATGCAGGGTGTGGTCGAGAAAATCACTATGGCTGTGGTCGAGGGTATCAACCCAATTTCAGCCGTGGTCAAGGTCGAGATCGTTATTTACTCTAAACCACAACACTCGACCAAATCAGTATGCCATAGATGTGGGATGGGTAAACATTGGGCCAAAACATGTAGGACTCCCAAACATCTTGTTGAACTTTACCAAGAAAGTTTGAAAGAGAAGAATCCTGAAGCCCACTTGGTCTATCAAGATGGTGAAGATGATTTTGATCATGAAAAATATGATCTTCTGTAATATGAAACTTCTGATTGCCTAAAAGAATCCAGTTGATTTTCACATTAAACATTTTTTTGTTTTTCTTTGCTTTATTTTTTCTTTGTTTTATCTCTTTGAATTCATTTGATTGCTTGTCTACTTAAAACTATGAATTATCTTCAATATGAAGTCTCTAAGATATGATTCTTGTATTTTAAAGAATGAAAGATGACATGGATATAATCGTGGTGGATAGTGGGTCGAGCCACACGATCCTTAGAGACAAAAGATATTTCATCGACCTTACACTCAAAAACGCCAACATAAGTACCATAGCAGGTATAGGCAGTCTAATAGAAGGTTATGGCCAGGCCAACATACTTTTGCCTAAGGGTACGCATCTAGAAATAACTGATGCATTATATTCACCCATCTCAAAGAGAAGTCTATTGAGTTTTAAAGATATTCGAATGAATGGTTTCCATATTGAAACCATGGGCGAAGGGAACAATGAGTTCCTTCAGATAATTGACATCGCCCAAGGCCATAAGAAAATCTTAGAGACTATACATGCATTGTCTACTAGTCTACACTATGACAAGATCAGTATGATAGAGGCTAATGCCACAGTAAACAAAGTGTTTATTGAGAATTTCACTATTTGGCACGACCGGCTTAGCCATCCCAGTTCAAACATGATGCTAAAACTGATATTGAATACAAATGGGTACACACTGAAAGAAAGAAGAGTTATCCCAAATATTCTCACGTGTGTAGCATGCACATAAGGGAAACTCATTGTTAGGCCATCACCAATCAAAGTGACTAAGGAAACAATATTCTGGAAAGAATACAATGTGACATCTGTGGACCAATAAACCCACCTTGTGAGACATTTAGATATTTCATGGTCCTTATTCATGCATCCACAATATGGTCACATGTATGTCTATTGTCAACCCGCAATTTGGCGTTTGCGAGGTTACTTGCTTAGATAATTCGTTTAAGAGCACACTTTTCAGATTTTCCTTTAAAGATTATATGTCTTGATAATGCTGGTGAATTCACTTCCCAAGCGTTTAATGATTATTGTATGTCCATGGGGTAAGTGTGGAACATCCCGTGGCACATGTACATACACAAAACGGCTTGGCTGACTCTTTTATCAAACCCATACAACTAATTGCTCGACCATTACTCATGAGGTCGAAACTTCCAGTTTCAGCTTGGGGACATGCAGTCTTACATGCAGCCGAGTTATTCGCATCAGGCCATCTAGTGAGCATAGATATTCCCCATCACAATTGATTATGGGTCATGATCCACACATATCCCATCTTAACACATTTGGATGTGCCGTCTATGTACCAATTGCTCCACCACAGAGAACAAAGATGGGTTCTCAAAGGAGAATGGGGATATATGTTGGATATGAATCTCCCACGATAATTAAGTACCTTGAGCCGACCACGGGTGATATGTTTAAGGCCAGGTACGCGAATAGTAATTTTGATGAATTTAACTATCCAACATTAGGGAGTGATAATAATAAACTGGTAAAAGAAATTACATGGTATCAACCATCGTTGTCTTGGCAAGATCATCGGACTTAAGAAATTGAATTAGAAGTCCAAAAGATAATACATTCACAAAGCTAGCTAATCAATTGCCAGACTCATTTGCTGACCCGAATAGAGTAACAAAGTCATATATACCAGCTGCTAATGCACCAATTCAAATTGATGTCCAAGAAGGACATAATCAAGTTGCTATAGAGTCTAAGGCACGTTTGAAACGTGGAAGACCAATAGGTTCCAAAGATAAGAACTCTCTTAAAATAAAGAAAGGTGTTGAGGAAGAATCTGAGGTGATGGTCGAACCAACCGGGGTCGGACCAACCACAGTCGGACCGTCCATGGTCGAACTGATCATGGTCGAACCAATACCATACATGGTTGATCCGAAAGTGCCAAATGAAGAGGTTTGGGATGCCAAGCTTCTAGGCACTGAAGGTACTGATAATTATGAGATCTCAATAAACTATGTGATGTCTGGAAAACAATGGAACATAAAGAATGTCGACATTGATGATATATTTGCATGCAATATAGCACTTGATGTTATGGATATAAATGAGGATCATGAACCCACGTATATCTTAGAGTGCACTCGACGATCAGATTGGATTAAATGGAAAGAAGCCATAAACGTGGAGTTAAACTCTCTAAAGAAAAGAGATGTATTTGGTCCAATAATTCGGACACCTTATTATGTTAAACCAGTGGGATATAAATGAGTCTTTATGAGGAAAATAAATGAACATGGTGAAATTGTGAGATATAAAGCACGGCTAGTTGTACAAGGATTCTCACAGAGACCATGAATAGATTATGAGGAGACATACTCCTCTGTGGTGGATGCTACTACTTTTAGATTCCTAATAAGTCTGGATATAAGAGAGAAATTAGACTTGCAGTTAATGAATGTAGTAACTTCATACTTATATGGTCCACTGGATAATGAAATATACATGTAAGTACCAGAGGGTATTGAGTTGAAAGATAAAGAAAGTTATCGAGAACAACATTGTATAAAGTTGAACAAATCTCTTTATGGATTGAAACAATCCGGTCGAATGTGGTACAATAGACTAAGCGAGTACTTAGTGAACGAGGGATATAAAAATGATCCAATCAGCCCATGTATATTCATAAAGAAATTAGACAAATGATTTGTAATCATTGCAGTGTATGTTGATGACCTGAATATCCTAGGAACCTCTGGAGAATTTCCCAAACGGTTGAATATCTTAAGAAAGAATTCGAAATGAAAGACCTAGGTAAAACAAAGTTTTGTTTGGGATTACAACTTGAGTACATAAAAGATGGAATCCTTGTGCATCAAATGGCATATACATAAAAGGTACTCAAGAGATTTAATATGGACAAATCTCACCCATTGACCAGTCTCATGGTCGTGAGATCACTTCGTCCGGACACTGACCCATTTGGTCCAAAGAAGGACGATGAAAAGGTCCTTTGTCCCGAAGTGCCATATCTAAGTGTCATAGGAGCTTTAATGTATCTGGCGAGCCACACTCGACTAGACATATGTTTTGCCGGGAATCTATTGTCTAGATTTAGCTCATGTCCGACCATAAAGCACTGGAATGGGATTAAACATATTTTTCGTTACCTACAAGGAACGAAAGATCTTAGTTTATTTTATACCAACCAACCCAAAGAGGGGTTAATTAGTTTTGCTGATGCAGGTTATCTTTCTGATCCACATAATGCTCAATCACAGACAGGTTATGTTTTTACACATGGTGGTACAACTATATCTTGGAGATCAATGAAACAAACAATTGCAGCCACATCGTCCAACCATGCAGAAATATTGGCTATCGATGAGGCCAGTTGAGAATGTGTTTGGTTGAGGTCGATGACTCAACATATTAGAATGGATTGTGGTATGTTCGAAGGAAAGGAAGAACCGACCATTATGTACGAGGACAATGCAGCATGCATAGCTCAACTTAAATATGGATACATCAAAGGAAATAGGACGAAACACATACTGCCAAAGTTTGTCTTTACACACGAGTTGCAAAAGGCAGGCGAGGTCGAAGTGATACAAGTATGTTTAAGTGATAATTCAGCCGACCTATTCACCAAATCACTACCAACCTCGACGTTCAAGAAGCTAACTCATCAGATTGGTATGCGTAGACTGAAAGATCTTCAGTGAGGTACAAACAGGGGGAATAATACATGTTGTACTCTTTTTCCTTAACTATGGTTTTATCCCATTGGATTTTTCCTGGCCAAAGGTTTTAAAGAGGCAACATCCAAAGCATATTACATGGTTATGACATCCAAGGGAGAGTGTTATAAACTATATGGTGGATTGTCATAACCGGATAGCCCATGGTCGGCCCGTCCATTACCGGTCCAACCATAAACCTATTGCATCTAGATTTAGTAAACCTCGACCATGTGGGTTTAGGTTTAGACAGATAAGAAACATATTCCTTGTTGGTTTAGGATTTATACTTTTCCTTTTCCATGTTGGACTTACCTATTTATAATCCCTATATAAATGGCACCCTTTGTTGATTATGAATAAGACATACACAAGTATACACACACGATTTCCTCTTCTCTCTCTCTTTGATTACAACAAGACTTTAATTAAGTATTAAAGTATCCATTCCCACGTCCTAAATGCATAATCTGATAGTACTGATTCCACTCTATCATTTATGTTCCTCATCGACCGTTGAATATTTAGTCTAACTTCAATCCAACGGCTTTAAACACACATCATAGAAATAAAAGTTATAAACTCCCCTCTCGCTCCAAATCGGTATTCAAGCTCTGATGTCGAGTCGTCCGCTGGAAAGTGAGCAATCACCATCTGAAACGCAGTTGCTCGATCAAGAGCAGCCTCCAACAGAGAGGGAATGAAGAGGAGAAAGCATTGACGAGGACCTCAGTCAAACGCTGCAATGGCTAAAGAAGTTTCTATCTCTCCTTGGATTTAATCAATGGTCAACTCGAAGGCTTGTCTTGTCTTGGATCGTGTTTTTGACGATCGGTTTGGTGCTTCCGGTGACAATGCTGGAGCTGGGGCATTACAAAGAGTGTGAGAGATATCAGTACAAGAGCTTCGAGCTCAACATTGTGGTCTCGCAGGCGTGTCTAGCTGGTGTCTCCCTGCTTTGCGTTTCCCATAACTTGAAAAAGCATGGGATTAGGGAGTTTTTGTTCGTCGATCCACTCATTGGGCGAATGGGATTGCGCAAGGCTCATTATATTCAGCAAATCTCGGTGACTGATTCTTCTTCTAGTTTTTCTTCTTCTTCTTCTTCTTCTTCTTCTTCTTCTTTATGTGATAATTCTTGGTTGATTGTGAAGGATCATTGGTTCTACTTCTACATACTGGGATACTTCTTCTTGTATGTGCAACAAGCATCGATTCTCGAATGTCTTTTCAAAATTTAAACCTGAAATTGACATCTAGAACTCTTGAAATCCTTCTTCTTCTTTTTTTGCCATGTGTTTTTTGGACAAAGTCCACATTGCCAAAAACCAGAATATCTAGTGTTAGTTTTGTCTCAAGCTAACTCTAGACTTTACATGAAATGTTTTTTTTTCTGGATGGAAACACTTAATCTTTCCTGTAACCCTTAGATGATTTTCTTTTTTGCCAACACCATTGAAAACAATTTGCTCAACAATTTTCTAAATTTATTATCTTTTGTTTTTTCTTGTCGCAGAACTCTGTGAAACTGTTTGCACTTTGGTCGCTCCCATGTTTTGGATTGAAAGCTGCTCGGGAGATTATTCGAATGTTATATATGCCCAATGACCAGCCATGGCTATCTGTTTTAATTCTCTTATCAGTGATCTTTTCATGGACTTATTTGAGCACTATATTTCTAGCTGCGAGTTCCATGTTTCATTTAGTCTGCAACTTACAAGTCATTCACTTTGAAGATTATGCAGAACTCTTAAAGGGGGAGCCTGAAATCTCCGTTTGCATCGCCGAGCACACCACTTTGCGCTGTTACCTATCCGAAATAAGCCATAGGTTCCGCATGTTTCTGCTTCTACAGTTTCTGGTTGTCACAGCTAGCCAGTTTACTATACTTTTGCAGATCACTGCGTACAGTGGGCGCATCACGTATATAAACGGTGGCAATTTCGCAGTAAGTCAACCACTGTTGCTTCTTTTTCTTCACTGGTTAATGTTCTTGTCTGGTGAGGTTAAATCTTGGAACAATTATGTGTTGAGGTCTCAGCGGTGGTCCAAGTTGTTGGAATAATTTTATGTCTACATGCAGCAACGAAAATATCTCACAGAGCTCAAGCAATAGCATCAGTTGCAAGTAATTCGCATGCGATATTGTCTTGCTCATCTACCGATTCAACTCAAATAAGGACTTCTTCTAGTGGAGTTCACTTGGAGGCCACCACGAATCCATCCATCTCCTTTCAGATTTCTCATTCAGTAACTGATGTGGAATCAATGGATCACTACATGAGAATGTCTTCTGATAATAACAACTAGATGTCCATGGTCTCATATTACAAAAGACAAGCTTTTGGTGAGGATTGTTTCACCCTTTTTTCCCTTTTCCATTTTTTTCGCCAAACCTGTCATGATATGTGACTATGGATAGGTTAATTAGGGTACGACTAGGGTAAGTTCCATTATGAATCAGAATTGATTAAGATATTTTACATTAATAGTTTTGTTAATTTACTCTTTTATCATTGGTTTTAATTTTTTTTTTGCATTCGGTTTAGACATTAAATTGTATTCTCCTATAGAAAGTTTTTTCTTTATGATTAATAATAGATAACTTTAAAATTTTAACCTTAGTATCCAAGAGAGCTTATGGTTAAAGTAAAAGAAAGCTTAAAATAAATTTTCAATCTAATTTTTGTGTGAACTAAGGTTCATAAAAGATAGCTGATTATAGATGATTGTTGTTGCAGTGTCGTATTTGCAAATGAATCCAGGTGGGATAACGATATTCGGGTGGACAGTAGATAGGCATCTGATAAACACAATATTCTTCATTGAGCTATCTCTTGTTACCTTTGTACTTGGTAAGACTGTAGTCTTCAGTTCTTAATGACCATAAGAAAAGAAAAAGGTTTGGTGTATCATACACAGGTTTTAGCCTTTTGCCACATTGTATTTTTTTTGTTTCAAAAAAATGTTATTGATAGGAGAAGAAATTTGTAACTTCTCTTGATTTGTAACTTGGGTATAATAATGTTTTATTGACAAGGCTTTGATTGTTTTTCTTAGATGCCTGACTTCTTTTCTTTGGCAGATCATTAGTTAGACAACATCCCAAAACTATAATCTCATTATAAGTTTAAGTTTCCTACCACGTATTACTTAATAGAACCTATGTTACACGATCGTCTTATGGCCGTGTTTTTCTGACACTCCAGCAAATTGCATGTTCAGTGACTGATACATGTCTAATTGCATCCATCCTTAGCAAATATCATCCATTATGAGCTGAAGGCGTACATGAAAAATGATGGGAGTCATGAATATCCGACTAAGCCTATCACTTTTATATGCAGTATGAAATTTTGATTTGGGCTATGGAATGCATGAAAATCATTCATTACTCGAAAGTAGTGTTTACAATTGTTTGTACACAATTGGTAAAAATGGTGTCTACACCGAAGGAATGATTAACGTTCACTACCCACATAGACAAATATTTACTATCCATGGGTTTTCCCCCAAGTTCTCAATCAAACATAATCCAAAAGTGAAAAATACAACAGCGGATAAACTTACACGTGGTGCTTAGAATTCCTCTTCTGCTATGTTATATGTTGATTATGTTGCACCAGTGGAATGATCTTGGTCAGACCTCGCCCAATCTCTCTTGAAGGTGGATGAAGGGTGAACGGTCTGAAGGCTAATATCACTTCTTTTGGACAATAGAGTTTCACACAAAGGTTATGAACGATTTTGTGTAGCTTAGATCAATCAAACCCATGAACCTCTTCTATAATATATAACTAATATTAATTGAATGGTTAGGTAATACTGAAGTAGTAGATGTTTATAGTAAAAACTCGAGAATAAATAAATAGGGAACCCTAGTCGGCCCTTTAATAGAAAATGTAGCAATACCATTGGCCTTAAGCTAAAAAAGAAAACTCTTAAGTAAAAAGGAGTAGCTCTTTTTAGATAAAAGGAAATATGAATTTTATCTTGCATGGATGGATGTGATGCAATCCTCCTAAGATCGACACTTGAGAGATGAGACTGGGATAGGCCTTGCTGCAATGGATCCAGAGAACTCACTCACAAGAGATGCGGATCAAGTGGTCACACAAAGGTTGCGTAAAACCTTTGAAATTCCTCTTTATATTCTCCAGATATCACACACTAAAGAACACAAAGGATTTTGTTGAATATTAGACACCAACAAGATGATCTACTTTTAGAAAGAGTTTTAGAAAAAAATAGATATAAGTTCGTCCAGAACACTTACAAACATATAGAGGAAAGAAAACAAACTTTAGAACAACTTACAAAGCTGTTTTGAAACTAACAAAAGCATTAAATGAAGTTTGAACAAATTTAAACTTAAAATAGGCTCATCTTGCTTTCTTGGACGAGTTTTTTATGGTAGTAAGGTTATGGGCTTCTAGATCCAATAAATGGGCTATGGTGAAGTGAAAAACATTTTCTCGTTAAAAACCATGTCAAGAACACCCAGTGGGACAAAACTTGACAAGGGACAAAGAGTTCAACCAATAAACTTTTCCCATTTGTTGAAATCAGTTAGCTTGATTCAAAACCAAAGTAGTTTGACAAGATTTACCTCCATTCTTGTTGTGTTAATTGGTTTGGTTCACTATGCCATTGAGTAATCCTCCTACTGCTTGGTTAAACATCTTATCTCTTGCTCGAGTCATTGGACCAGCTGTATGACAAAAATATCCTCAGCTACAAGCTCATCCTCTAATTTAAGCTGCTCCATTGGTTCAAACTCATTCCAATGTTCTGATTTCCTTGTAACATCTAGGATCACATAATCTTCTCCCACTTGAAAAATATTTGTCCTCAAATCTATTTCATTTGCAACAAAAGAAACCAAATCAGAAACATTGAATGTAGAACTTACTTTATACTTACTCGCAGATA